>VZRL01001569.1:154560-170742 GCA_013397895.1 Origma solitaria | reverse complement strand
CCGGCCCCAGATTCCCCCCCGACCCTCCAGCCCGGCTGGGTCCGGCCCCACCGTCCGGCCCTGCCGCAGAACCCACCAGCGCGTCCGTACACCCCGCTCGTGGCCCCGGCTCTGACAGCGGCCCCGACCACCGGTCCCGCCCCGCCCCGCCCCTGCGGCATACGTCACGTCTCCCCGCCCCTTTTCCACGCCCTTCCACCCCGGGCCAATGCGGCTGCGCTGTCAGGCGCGAAACGGCGGAGTGGGGGCGGGGCACAGAGCAGGGCGGGGCAAGGCCCTGGGGAGCTCGGGGGTCCCTCGTACCGTCTTGGGACCCCCACCGTGGCCAGACAACTCTCACCATGGCCCGGAGACCTTTGGTACGTCCTGGGGACACCCACCGTGGTCCATGGCCCACAGTCCTCATTGTGGCTTGAGGACCCCAACGGTGGCCTGGGGACCCCAGCCGTGGCCTGGGGACCTCTGCCATGGCCTGGAGACCTTCACTGTGGCGTGAATGACCCCTTGCCCTGGGTGGGATCAGGCCTTTGGGGATATCCCAGCATGTGTGACAGCCAGCGGATGCTCAGCAGGACACAGGAGGTGCTCTGGGTTTCTGGCAATTTCCTGACAGTGAGTCATGGTGGTGCCAGTCTCGGCCACAGGAGTTGTGCAGGGCTGGATGGCACTTTCAGGAAGTGAAACAGGTGCCAGGAAAACACCCCAACAGCCCAACTCCACGCAAGCCCGGCCACGCACATCCCCGGCCCTCCCAGCATGATGCAATCTCTGGCACACCGGATGGACATGAGGATGAGAAGTGTCCGTAAAGGCCATGTCTCTGAAGGCCATGTCCCCAGGGTGGCATGAATGGACACAAGCAACCCAGGAGACAGCAGGGTCCTGCACCCACTGGTGTTGGGGCAGTGGGGACAAGAGGGGTGACGGGGCACAGCTGTCCATGGTACCATGGGTCTGGGCAGTGCAGGAAGAAACTGTGGGGAAATGGTGGAGTGGTAGCACTTGCACCACTGACCCCTTACAGGGCAGCCACAATGCCCAGCCGTGACAAGGGTGGGTGTCATCACAGCTGGGCTGGGGCTGGGTGAGTCCAGCTCCCTGCTGCATCAACCAAATGGTGGGCTGGCACATGGTCACAGGCCCCACATATCCCTCCCAAACATCCCCTCTGCTCTCTGCCCCACACACTGGCTCTGAAACATCCTTCTGCTCTGCCCCGTGCTCCAGCTCTGGATCATCCCTGCTCTGTCCCACACTCTGGTCCTGGAGCATACCCTGCTCTGCTCCATGCTCCACCTCCTCATTGCACTGCTCAGGAGCAACCAACTTCCCCCAGCCCTCCAAACTCAACAGAAGAATTGGGCAAAACCAGGTGTTGCGAAACCTGGAAATCCCACTCTGACGGCGCTTCCTTCTAGAGGCTCTTGAAAACCAGCCACACTGACGCCAGGCTCAGAGAGCAGCCAAGCAACACTGCAGGCAGGACAGGCAGGAGCAGGCAGCCAAGTGCCTCAGCAGTTTGCAGGTACTGTGAAGTCTCTGCCCAGGACTCTGCAGTCAGTGGCAGCAATGGCATTCGTCCCTGATTTGGACACACTGGAGAGCAGCAGGTAAGAACAGACATGTGGGAGAGGACTTTGGGGATGTGATGCTGCATTCCTGACCCTGACTTCGCCATCTCCCTTTGCCTTTCAGCCTGAATGAGGAGACGTTGTATGGCCCCAACTGCCTCTGCCCACAGAAGGTAACACTGGGGCGGTGGGAGTGGTGGGGGTTCATGTGCTATGGAAGCCAGGCTCTCACCCTGCACCCCCTTTCCTCCCCAGAAGCCCCGACTGGATTTGGAGGTGACATCACCTGGGGTGGACATCCAGGTGACAGTGACAAAGGGACACCCATCCAGGACTTTTCGCCAGGCTGCTGTCCTGGTGGTTGCTGTGACCAAGCTCCTAAAGCAGCCATCACACAAGGACTTTGCTGATAGTGACCTTGGCAGCTTCTTGGATGATATTTTCGGTATGAGGGTGATGTCAGGGGTGTCACCCCAGCCAGAGGATATACTTGGGGGATACTCTTGGACCGGAGAGCATCAGCATCCCCCTGACTGTCTTGCTCCCCACAGAGCCCGTCTCCTTCCAGTGCATCAAGGGCAGTTATACCGGGAGACCCGTTTTCCGCTACACTCGCTCCCAGTCCTTCGACATCCTGGACATTGACCACAAGTGCTTCGTGTTAGAGTCACCCACTCAGCTGGTGGCCCTGCACCTGCAGGGACCCTCTGCTGGCCGGAAAGGTGAGAGCATGTGGTCCCATCCCGATGTCCCTGTCCCCAAACTCAGCACCCACTTACCTGTCCCTTCTCTCTGCAGTGAAGCTCAACATCGCTCTGTACCGTCCCCGGTCATCACAGGGTGGCCCAGGGTCTGGAAGGGTGCCGGTGGCATTGGGTATCAAGGGCTACCAGCTCTACATGTCATGTGTGATGAGTGGCACCAAGCCCATGCTGCAGCTGGAGGTGAGCAGGGGGTCCCACCAGTCTGTCCTCTGTGGGGCTGGGGACTCCATTCCACCTTGACCCTTATTTCACCACCCTGGCTATAGGAAGCTGACATCAGGAGGGATATTGAGAGCGTGGAGCTGACCCGCTTCATCTTCTACCGCCTGGACAGCCCAGCTGAAGGGACCACCCGCTTTGAGTCAGCTGCCTTCCCTGGCTGGTTCATTTGCACATCCCTGCAGCCCCGCCAGCCTGTCAGCATCACCAACACCCCAGACCAGGTGAACATTGCGACCTATGAGCTGAGCGGGCGCTGAGGACCCTGCATCAACCCAACCGGCAGTCACCGGTTTTCAGGCTGTATGTACCGAGTACAACCCCCTGGGACACAACCCCCCTCCCCATCTATTTCATGTGAAATAGCAGCTCTGGGCCCCATGGGCTCGAGCCACCCTATATTTATTGTGTCTACCTAGCGCTTTTGTACTTATTTATTGTGCTCCCTTATTTATTTTTGTTTTTAATTTGTATGTGGATGGAGGTGAAAATAAAAGGTTTTCTAGGACAGCATTGTGCAGCTCATTACTCTCATGGGAGATGGGAAAATCCTTCTGCTTTGACTGCCTTTTGGGTGAAAACCCAGGGGGTAGGGGGTTACCCTGCAACCTAGGGACCACCCTGACTTGATCAGACCCATGCAGGACCCTCCACCACCCTGTCTTCATGCCCACACCACAGCTGGGAGGTGACTGGGGTGGGCATCCTATGGCGGATCCCTGGCACACCCAGCAGCCACCTGGAGCTGTCACCTCTGCCCCAGCTGCTGCCAGCACATGGCATGGTGGGCTACAGTGCGGCAGGACAATGAGTGGCGTGGCGTGGCATTACGTGGTGTGGCATACTATCACACAGTATGATGTGGTTTACCACATCATGCAATTCACACCACACTATGCCTTATCATATGGAACAGCATGGTGCAGCATATCACGGTGTGGCGTGGCATTGCATGTTATTCCCCGGCATTGCATGGCGTGGCATGGCATTATGTGGCATTGCATGCCATGGCATGACATTGCGTGGCCAGACGTGGCACGCCATCGCACACCGTGCCTTGGCACTTTGTGACCTGGCACAGTGCGTCACGACATGGCTTGTCACGACATGGCTTGTCACGACATGGCTTGTCACGACATTGTCACGGCACGTCATTGCGGGGACTCCGCGGGCCCACGGCGCCCCCGGGGCTGCCGGAGGGGACGCGTTGTCACCGCCCCCTGCCCCTCAGCCAATAACGGAGCCAACGCCGGCGTTTGGTGCTCTCCATTGGTCGGTTTGAAGAAGGCGGTGGCCAATGAAGGCGGTGCGGCAGTTGGCAGTGTCGGTGGTTCTGTGGAGGCAGCGCCCGGGATGGAGCCGGCGGGAGCGGCCGGTGAGGGCTCGGGGGCCCGGTACTAGGTTTGAGGGGTCCTGGTACTGGGGAGTGCGGACTCTCCAGGGGCCCTGTGGGNTGGGGGTGGGGAGGAACGGAGCTATGAGGCCCTGTGGTGCGGGTACCCTGCGGGGAGGCCGCGAGTTCTGTGGGAGTGTTGGGCTGGAGGCGAGCAAAGACGGGCCTGTGGGGAGGGTGTCAGGGGCGGCCTGGGGTGCTGCTGAGGTCTTAGGAGGGAGGCTGGGGGGTGGGATGGGGGTCGGTGTGGGTAGGGGTGTGGGAACACGCGGGATGTGCCCTGGAGGGGCCCACGGATGCGCTTTGGGAGAAGGCCGTGTGGGAGGATTGGGTGTGCGTTGGGGGGCCGTGCTGCTCTTGGGGCTCAGTGGAAGCGTTGGGGAGCAGAGGGCAGGGGTGGCTTGACATGTTTCTAAAGCCCAGGGCGAGATGTGGGTGATTGGGTGAGAGTGGAAGAGTGTTGGGGACAGGAGCCCTGGGGATGGAATGATGCTGGACTCTAGCTGTGAGATGCCCCAGTGCTGCAGCCAAACTGGGGATGTTGGAAGCATCCTCTGTCCTTCTGTTGAGATGCTCCTTGCTTTCCCCTCTTACTTGTGTTAGAAGAGGGCTTGGCTGCTAGTGAGTGAGGGATACACAGCTGAAATGGATGCATGGGCAGCATCTCCCCTTTCCTTCTGCAAGCTGAGCCCTGTGCAACTGAGATGTTTGAGCAGCATCACACTGTGAGGGTCGGGGAGCTTGAGTGCCAATGAGCCTTTGGGCAATATCATATGTATGGCAATTTCTGGGCACAGCATTGCCAGGCTCCCCAGGCAGGGAGGTCAAGAGATGTGCAACGTCGTGTTTGAGAGTAACAGAAATCCATTGTCATGGGTACTCATTCTTCAAGTACCAAGACTGTGCTGTGTGCACTGTGTTTCCTGTCATTTCTCTGCAGAGCAACGGAGGAGTCAGCTGCAGCACTTCCAAGCAGCCAAGGAAAGGCTGAAATGCCCAAGTGCAAAGTAAGTTAGGAGGATGTTGGGTTTGCACAAGATGATCTGTAAAGGTCTGAGGTATAGCTGACTCTCCGCTCTGCCCAGTGTCTATGTTCTCTGGCCTGTGTGCGAAGAACCAGCTCCTTCCAGGGCCTTGCTGTCTGGGGTCTGCCCCTACAGCACTCTGGCACCAGTCTATGGTTACTGGCTGCAGGAGCAAAGGGATGGTTTGAGTGCTGACATTTCCAAGTGGCTGATGGTGTCTCTTCTGCATATTTTATGAATCTCTGTGGAACTTTCTCATCTCAGCTCCTGGCTCTGGCAGAACAAGCCTTGCTGTTAACAGCTCAGATTTGGAACCAGACCTCAAGGAACGGGTGACTGAAGTCTCACCACTGGTTTTTAATGGCAGCTTCCAGTGGCCTTTGGGATAGGTGAATATCAGGAAGGGGCATTTTCAATGCATCTGGCAGGGAAATATGAAGAGAAGAAGTAGGGTCAAAGAGTACAAAGAACAAACCAGTCCCTGTTGCCAGGCTCTGGGAAACACCACTAATGTAATAGAAATGGGAGAAGATTCTTGACCTTTCTTTTAGGTCAAGAGGATAGTCCCCTCACTCTCTACGCTCTTTCTTACAGAAAAATACTTGTGCAGGCATTAATCTTCCAGATGGCTGAGCTGCTACCCTGAAGCAGAGGGATGGGAGAACTCCACAGCTGGCTGCTGTCAGAGGGCTCCAGTTCTGTGAGGAGGAGGAGGGGAGGACAGGACTGTGGGAGCTGACAGTGGCCTACTGTCCCACCTTCCTGCTTAGTTGCCAGTGCCTGGACAGCTGCAGGCCTTGTGGATCAACCACCCTGCAGGTCTGGTCAGGACACGCCGAGGCACCACTGTGACCTGCAGCGTGGCAGCAGCATGACCTCAGCTGTCTGTGGCACACAGGGCAGTTTGGGAGCCTCCAAACCCCTTACCTGCTAGACCACCACCTGCAGGAATCATTTTGGCTAGTTCTGTTGTCCATGGAAGTTTTGTGACAACCTTGGATGTTAATGGTTTGTGTTGCTTTTCTGTTGCCACACAAAAGAGAAAAAATTAATAGTATGTGGTAATATTCCTTGACAGGTTTTTGATTTCTGAAAGCTACTCCTAAGCTCCTGTGTCTGAGACAACCAGCAGTGAGTTAGATATTTATCTCTTTCTGCTTTTCTTATGGCTGATATATATAACCTGATAACTTGCTTGACTTTTACAGATCCTTTTTAAAGGACGGGACTAATCACTTGAACCCACCTTTAGAACCAGTTTCTAAACTCAAGCATGTAAGTAGGAAGCTTTTGAGTCTTTCATGCTTTAAGTGAGTCTGGGCTGAATGGGTCCCCTGTTGTGAATGAGTGTTTTATGGTTGCTTAAAGAATCACTGGAGACAATATCAGCAAAAGTAGGTTTCATATAAAAGTGAAAGCACAACAAAGTTCATTGTCAAGATTCACTTTACTACTTACTGGATGGTTAAAGCACATAGAGAAAAAATCTGAAATCAATCAATCCAAAACCAACCCAGAAATTGTCTGTGTGGAAGCTGGGGGAGTGGGGCAGGGGAAGGGAAGGGTAAGGATAAAAAGGAATAAGGAAGGTCCATTGAGTCACAAGATTCAGAGTGGGCCACCTTTCTAATCTGAGCACTGGACTTGACCAACAGTTTAGGCCTGAAGCTTTTAACAGCACTTAATAAATAGGTTAAGTTAAACAATTTAACAAAGGATTCATATAGAATTTACTGTAGCACAACAGTAACTTGCTTCCAGGCCTGACTTAAAAATCTAAAGCACTGAAGAACTGAGGAAAGCCGCATTCATGGTACCATTGCTGTAGCATACTTATACACACATAGACCTAAAGAGTTTCTACAAGGTACATACCTGTGAAAAATTCCCCTCAAATTCAGTGAAGGACTCATGTTGGTGCCTTTGTATCTTCTCAACAGGCAAAGGGTTGAGCCTTGGGGAGAGGCTGTTGACAGAGAGGTTCTGTTGACATCATTTGCTCTTCCTCTAAGTACAGCAAACATGAGAGTTTGCTGGCTCTGAGATGCCCTGCTCAGAGGGAAATGCTGGTCAAAGCCCACAGCAGTCCAAGAGAGCTCAAAGGGTCTCACTCAGGACCACTGCTTATAGGGTCACAAGAGAATGTACTTTAGTCATAATAATTTTTCATTGTGGCTGCTATTTGGATCTGTAACCTGTTTTGGAAACCACATCGCCAAATCTGGGTCGTGAGTTCCTGGCTCCAAATGGGGAGCATACAACAAATTGCTAAATAGCTGGCAATGAATCAACTGGTTATTTTTCAAAGGAGTTTAGCTTAGTTAGGTGTTTCAGTCTGGGAGACTGATCCTTTGCCCATGTCCTGGTGGGTGTTGTGTTATTGTTCTAGTGACAACTGCTTTGTCACATGACTGTCCTCTGGCCCAGCTGTCAGGGTCTGACCAAGCTGCATTTTCCTTGGAGCTGAGGGCTGCTTTGTCTCTCCAGGTTGACGGGAACAAGAAGGATGTTCTTGGGAATGTGATGGAGGGTGTTCAAGGGGGTGGCAATCCTGGAGCCAAATCCACACAGCACACTGGCCACACTGCTCAGCAGAAGCCTTCAAATACATCCCGGAGAGCAGCAGGGATGCATCCAGTGCAGCCAAGGAAGAATGTGAAGGTTCCTGCTCCTGCACAGACCAAAGGCAGGCTCTCACCTTCAAGTTCTGGTCACCTAAATCCAGAAAGAAACCAGAAGTCTGCACAGGAGACTCTCACTGCAGCAGCACCTCAGGTGGGAAGTGACCACCCCCCTCCTGGAGCACCTCACTCCCTGAATGAGGGACTGCAGGACAGGCTGGTCTGCTACAAAGAAAACCTCGGCCCACGAGCCTCCACAGCCCCAGAGCTGAACAGAACTTTCCAATCTGATGGAAACGGTCTTGGGAAGAAGAGAGTCGTGGCCCACAGGCAAAGCTCAGCCATAATGCCAAGGCTTGTTCTGGGTCCAAAAGACAGAATTAGTAACTGCCAGGCTAAGGAAGAACCAGTTCCGGATAAATTCAGGAAAACCCTGCCAGACTCAAAGAGCATATCTCAAAAAATAAGTATCAGAACTCAGCTGTTGCAGCCCTCTCAGTTCCCTCCTGCTTCTGCTGATTTGTTACATAAAAACCCAGGGACAAACCAGGGAAAAACTACTACAGTGAGGCAACCTGTAGGAAAGCCACCTGGTACAGCTCCAGGGGGAAGTCTTAAGCACCACAGCCAACCTCTCCCAGTGAGAAGATTTCCCAGCAAGCCCCAGGGGACCACAAACCTGAAATCCAACCTGAACCCAGGTGTTACTTTGCCATGGCCAAGGCCCATGGTTAAAGAGGGGATGGACAGGAAGGACATAAAGGTGGTGCCTCCTGGACACACAGCAGCATCCCAAGGGACAGACCCAAACCAGTCTTGCAGCATACACAACTCCAAAACTCATGTTCAATCACTTGAGAGTGATTTGAGGAGTGGGAGAGATCAACTTAAAGCAGAGCTGCAGAAGGCAAGTGGTGTGCAGGCTAGGCGCATTCCTAGGATCCCGTCAGCTGCGGATCGTAAGTAAGTGGCAGCTCTCGCCGCCTGGGTCCTGCTTTTGGGAAACAGCAGAGTTTAAAGGGTTTGACTGGGTAAGCCAGCACCATCCTGCTGAAAGCTCAGTCCAAAGTCTTTTATCAGTGAAAGCTTATTCAGAGGTTGATGCCCTGAAAAAGAAGGGGTTGGGGATGATGTTGGGTGGCACCCTGGGTTCCTCTCCCACTGATTCAGTAAGTGGAAGGAGAGTGTGTGGCCAATCTCCTGTCTTAGCCTCAAGGCTTATGCTTGAGAGTCTTTTCCTTTCCCAGCCTAGAGCTCCGATGTGGATGTATTTCTGAGGTAGATATACTGATTCTTTTTGACCAGCTGAAGTTGGCTAAAGGGGGATTCCAAGGAAAAACAGCCAGTTCTTGCCAAGCTACTGTCTGCTGGGGTGGTAACTGTGATCTCTCGGTCCTTGGACAGGAAACAGCTGGAGGAGTGGTTGGCATCCAAAGGCAAGAAATACAAGCGGCCGCCAATGACACTGCTTCAAAAGCAGGCAGTGCAGCCATCCTGCAGAAAGGTCAAAGCGAAAGAGAAACAAAAGAATCCAGAGCAGCAATACCAAGCAAAGATCAACAACATATTAACTGAGTGTCTGAAGCTCATTGAGGAGGTGGGAATGGGAAAGGAGCTGCTTGAAGGAGCTTTTTCTCTCCTGGTGCATGCCAGGGGATGAAGGTCATGTACCTCCAGTAGCTAAGAGGGGTTGGGAACAAGTGTTCAGTTGCCAGAGGGGAAACATAGGAAAATAAAAGTCTTCATGAAGTTATGGGTAGGCCAAAGGCATGCAGTGAGCTGCACTGAGAGAATGGAGAGGTACGCTGTCAAAAAAGACTGTTGTGGTGGGTGTCACAGCTTGAGGTATGGCCCTGGTGGGAAACAGTTGCTGGGAACACTGACTGCTGGCCCTGCTCCAGGGTTTACTGGCGCCAATTAATGCCAGCACTGGAGTCTATCCCTTGACACCCCTCTGGAATACTAGACTCATTTATCCAAGGGTAAGATAGAGTCAGGACAGCTTTTATCCGCCCATGGTTATGTAGGAGACTTGGAAAACCAGACTTTTGGGATCCTCCTCCTTGAGAGTGTTGGGAGCTGTGGTCAGGCATGGACTGCTTCCTGGTGCACACACTGGTCCATGCCGTGGACACCTTTCTCCAGGCCCTAACCATTCTCATTGCAGGGTGTCCATGCAGAGGAGCTCTCAGCAGTGCTGTCCCTTGTGCCCCAGCCAGAGAAATTTGCCAAATTCTGGATCTGCCAAGCAAAGCTGCTGGCCCGAAGTGGCCCCTTTGATGTGTTGCAGCTGTACAGAGAAGCAGTCAGCGCTGGGGCAGAGGTGAGTGGGGCACACCAGCTCCTTGTGTTCCCCTGTGTTCTGCACTGGAGGGCTTCCTCAAGATCCAGGGGCCAGGTTTTGGACTCACTAGTCACTGGTGGGAAAGTCCTTTAGAGCTGCCAGTCCCATTCCATGCTGCAGGATGTGCCCATGCAGGGTGGGCAGCTGGCCAACTGTGCTGGGTGCTGATGGATCCCACTGGGCAAAGGGGAATCCTGAAGCCTCTTCCTGCCATCCTCAGCACAGGGTGTTGCAATGCAGCAAAAGCCATTCCTGCTATTCGGCTGTAACTCTGATCTCCATTTCCATGCCACACCTGCCCTGACCCATGTTCTGCTTTTCCTACAGCCAGTCGAGGAGCTCAGGGAAACTGCTCTCAATATTTTGAAGGATGCAGGCCAAACATTGGAAGGTAACCTGAGCACTGGGGGGCCAGCTGGAGCATGGGCAGGCAGGGGCTCCCTGGTACTGCCTGGTATAGCAACATGGTTTACAATCTGTCCCAGCACCTCGTGTCCCTTTTGAGTTCGATGCAGACTGAGTGTTGTGAAAGTCTGGGATCCTGATCTCAAAAATGTCACTCTGCCAGGGCTGGGGAGGGTCCTGGCCCGGCAAGGCTCTGCAGCCAGGCACCCTGGCCTATGGTCAGGTGTAATCCCTCCCCAGATGCCACTCTCTGCATCTGTTTTGCCCTCTTCCTCTCCTTGCAGGAGAAGAGGCAGAGGAACCCATTCCTTGGGAGCCCGTGACACCTTGTCCAGGTGAGAGACAGCCCATAGCATCGACTCCAGGCTTTGTGGGGAGGCCCCTGACCTCCCTTCCCCCCTCAGTCAAGTTACAGGTTACATCTGCATCCAGGTAAGGCTGAACCTCCTGGTAGCACACACTCTCCATGCCAGTGCTCCTCCACAGGGTTTACCCAAGGCTCTTGTCCTCTCCATAGAGAAAGGGAGTTCCTGGAAGGCCTGGAATTTAAATTTCTGACACCTGTGCGGCGCTCACTACGGATTGAGCGGGCTGGGAGTCACTACCCAGAAATGCTGAAGGACCATGACCCTGTGGTGTCGTCCCTCAGTGAAATCCTGGATGCTGAGGAGGAGACTTGCTTCTTCTTCCGGAAAAACATGGCTTTGCCAGAAGTGACAGAGCTGGAGGGTTTGAGTTCATACCCCCTCAAGAGCTCCTGAGGGGATTACCAGCAGGGGGAGGCTGCCTGCCCACTGTGCTGTCTCATATACGTTCCACTGACTGCTCTTGCTGCCCCTCAGGTGTAGGGTAGACAGGGATGGCACAGAGAAAGCCTGTTTCAAATATCTAAATGCTGGTTTAAATATATTAAAATTTGCAGTAGAGATCTGTGTGGGCTAGTGAGTGGTGTGGAGGTACCAGCTGTGTCTCCTGGGAGTGTATCCTCCAGGACTGCTCTCAGCTCCTCTGCCATGACACATGCCCCAGTTTTCCTGCTGTAAAATGGTGTCAGTTGGACCTCAGTGTTCCAGGCACCTCCCAGTGTTTGGAAGCAATGTCCTGAGGGATTTGCTCTGGAGCTGCCTTGTGCCCTACCTGGACAGCATTTGTATGTCCCCGACTGAGAGGTATATGCAGACCCAGTATGTGGAGGCACAGGTGGTAGCACTGGCTCTGCCCGAGGGGCTGGGAGAGCTGCAGTACCCTAGCAGCTTCTGTGCAGGCCCCAAGACTGACTGCAGCACCAAGGGTTGCAGAGGACCTTGGGTGCAGCAGGCCAGGCCCCCAACTCCTGGACATGGTTGCAGTCTGCGGACAGATGAGTCCTGTAAGTGCACTCAGGCCCCCTCTGCTGCTGTCCCTGCACTTGGAGCAGGTAGTGGCCCAAGGTACCAGGCAAGAGGCTGGTGAGGGGATTGGCTGGGAACAGTGACTGTACAGCAGCTGCGGAAAGTGGGGGAGTCCCACACTTATCCACCCAGCTCCAGCAAGCAGTGGTCCTGGCCCCATCACGCTCTTTTGCCTCCTTTCTCCCTCATGAGGCACCCAACCCCAGCATCTCTATTGAGTCATGGATACTGGAAGAAGTCTCTGAGCAGCATGCCGGAGTTCTGGCATTGGGCTGGCTCCACTCTGTGGAGCGCTGCTGGCCTGGCCCCCTCTGCAGAGGTGGGGATAACTCAGGGCTGCCACCTTCTGCCCGGGGGCTTACGCTTATCCCAGCTGCTGGACAAGGATTTGGGGACTGCCCTTTGCCCCCACCTCCCAGGTGCAGGGACAAAGCAATTTTCCTTTAAAACAGCCAATTTTATGTCCCTGTGGTGCCAGGAGTTTTGAGTATCTTTTATAAATAGAAAAGGGTAGAAAAAAGAAGAGTGGAACAGCAGGTGCAGGGGGTTCCCATGGAGCAGTTGTCACCTCCAGAGCCCCACCGTCTCCACCCAGCACTGCAGTGCTCAGGGTCAGGTGCAGAGGCTAAAGGAGCAGGAGCTGCAGTGGGGTTTCCCATGATACTGGAGCAGCAGCACTGCCTGTTCGCCCTGGCGTATTGGGTGGCCCCAGGCTGGTATTGAGCTGGTGGGAGAGATACGAGTTAAAGGGGCACGAGCTGGCAGGCTTGGCGGGGGGCCGTCTCCTGGCTCTAGGCAGAATCAGGAGAAGGTCCCAGCTGCCCAGGGACAGGTGTGATAGGGACCATGGGTCAGAGCCACCAGCCATCCTGTGGCCACCAGAGGTGGCAGCTGACCATGAGTGGCTTCAATCTGGCGGTGCAAGTGGTCCAGGGCCACCAAATGCCCTCCCATGGGGCTGGCACCTGCCATGGCAGCAGCTGAGGTGTGCTCAGGCTTCTCCATCATCTTCCTCCTCCCCACTCGAGTCCTGGGGGACCTGAGACAGTGCAGAAGGGGCTCAGTGGGCACAGGACCCCGAGGGTATCAGGGTTGCAGGATGCCCATGTCCTTCTGCCCCTCTGTTCCCTGCCACCCACCTGCTGGCCAAGGTTGCCATGCTGGGCCAGCCAGGGGGGAAGGGCAGTGACTGCATCCCCCGAGTCCAGGCGCGAGTGCTCCACCGTTGACTCGTGGGCCATCTGTGGAGGGGGTGGACAAGGCTCCCAGAGAGAGGCTGGCACCAGCCAGCCAAGGGGTTGGGTGCCCCCTCAGGCAGGAAGGGAAACTGAGGCACAGTGCGTGAGAAGCAGGGGCAGGGGCTGCATACCAGGACAGGGGGTGCCCGGAAGAGGTAGCTGAAGGGGTAATAGAGGAAGTTGATGAAGGAAGCAGCATAGAGGTCCGCATAGCGCATCAGCTGGTTGGCAAAGAGCGTCTGACGTGAGCCACAGCGGAAGAGGCTGCCCATCTTCCCGTAGCACATGTCCATCTCATGTGTGACTTTCTGTGGGCACAGGACAGTCAGGGCACCCAACGCCCCCCATGGAGGAAGTTGTGGCAGGGGTGTGAGCTGAGCTGTGTGTTAACTGGGACAGCGCCCTGGGCGTCACCTGGATCCGACGCTTGATGGAGCTTATGTCTGGGCGCTCGCTGCTCCCACTGTCCAAGTGCCTGAAGCAGAACAGACCCAGCTGAGGGCTCACCTGGAGGGTTCCCCACAGGTGCTTCCACCCCTGCCAGTCTCCCGCCCCAACCAACTCACTGGTACAGCTCGGCCAGGAAGAGATCCAGGCTCCGCAGCTCCTCAAACAGCTCTGCAAGGGCAATGGGACCAGCTCAGTGCGGGAGCGTCACCCACTGCCCAGCATGACTGACAAAGAGGGGTCAGGGCATGGCCCGCTGAGGCAGTTTTGCCATCAAGGGATGTAGGAGCCCCCAGGCCACCTCCCCTTGCACAGCAAAGTCTGTGTCCCCAGCCAGGCACTGCTCACCGCTCTTCTCCGTCCACACCTGCAGCTCACGGGCCAGCTCCGGCACCACCAGAAAGGTGCGCCAGCCCTGCCGCTTCTTGGATTTGAGGATGTCCCCAAAGATGTGGTCCCCCATGTAGAGGATGTCTTTGCCCTTCACGCCCAGGAGGTCACACACCATATCTGAGGAGCCTGTGACAGCCGAGGGTCAAGGTGGGGGGGGTGTGGGGCAGGGTGGGGGGTGAGGATGTCCCCCTGTGCTGCCCAGAGAGCCCAGACAGACCCCAGCAGGGCGCTTACCACCGGAGTAGACGGCGCAGTGCTGGAGGGGGCCGGTGTATGTCCCAATGCGCAACTTCCCTGTGTCCTGCAGGACAAGATGACCCCAGGATGGGGACACTGTTACCTGTGCCTGCTTGGTGCCCAACCAGCCGTGAATCTACACTCCTGTGCCCATAGGAGCCCCCTCAGTGCCTAAATAGTGTCCACCACCCCAACCAGCCCCGCAGCAGGGGAGGGATCCCTACCGTGTCGACTTGGCGCAGGACAGTGCCCTCAGCAAAGAAGAGGGGCTTGCGGGTGTCCACCACAATCAGGTCAAAATAGGACCTCCAGGGGCGCTGGGGGACGTCAGCCTGTGGATACCAGGGGGGCATCAACAAGCGCATGCTGATGGCACCCTGCACTCCCCCACCCAGCCCACACTGGGGACAGACTCACCTTGTCCTCATTGCTGAAGTCAAACAGGTAGGACATGATGGCCTGCAAGGACAAATGGCATCATCACTGCTGCCCCCAGGGAAGTCAGACCCTGCCTGTGCTTCAACACACCCCCTCTGCCTCCCACATCCATGGCAGGCTAGACCTGGTGGTGGGGGACATGGACACCCCCTACTCACATCAGTGTAGGTGTAGTCACTGTTGGTGGCCAGGAAGACCTTCCCCACCTCCTTCATGCGGCTCAGCAGCAGTGGCACACGGGGCTGGTGAGGGGCAAGTCAGTAGGGAGGGAGCCCGGGGGACAATTCCACGAGGAATTGACTGAGGGGAGCAGAGTAGGGAGGGGTCCATGGGGGTCTGCACAACTCACATCCTTCACCACATATTTCTCCAGGCTCTCTAGCGTCTTCTCCTTGAGGCAGCCCTGCAGAAGGGATGGGGTGGGGCTGGCCAAAATGTCCCAGGGTGAGCGTGTGGGGAAACCCCAGCACTCTCAGCACCCACCACCACCAGCCCCCTGCCCATTGCACCCACAGAGAGGTGGACATGGTCCATGGCCTCGCGCACATCCTGGAACATGCTGCGGAAGGACATGAAGAGGTTCCCATGCTTGTAGCCGGTGTCACAGCTGCAACAGTCAGGAATGGAGGGCGTGAAGGGGCTGCCCTGCCAAGGGAAGCTCCCACCATGATTTATCCCCTGTCCAATACAATACCAAGCCCCCACCCACCATCTCCCTCTCACTTGACATATCTGGAGCAGTTGGTGAAGAAGTCCACAAGACAGGCATAGAGGTGGGCCTCTGTGGGGGAGGGGGCTGTGAGAGGGGGTACGGGGCAGGACAGCACCCAAGATGGTGGGAGGACCAGGGTGATGGGGGTTCTCACTCACCTGTTAGGTTGAAGAGGGTGTTGAGGATGTGGAAGCGCTTCATGTCATCCCGCTGGATGAACTTGTTGGGGTAATAGTGGAGGATTTCGGCTCTAGGGAGGGAGCATGTAGCTGCACTCCATCCTGAGGGACCCCCAATTCCCCTTGCTGCTGGGGGAGGGATTCCCAGACTCACCCCTTGAGGAAACGGAAGCCATGGGCACAGACCAGCAGGTTCCCATGGGAATCCACCTTCAGCAGGTTCCCGTACAGGGCATCAAACACCAGCCCCCTGCGCCACACAGCTGTCAGTGGGTAGGGGGCTCACTTCCCCTCCCCTCCCATCTCTGGGACCCCCCTCCATAAACTCACCGGGTGGGGAAGGTGGGGTCATACTTGTAGGCAAGTATCTCAGGAGGGTACCCAATGGCGACAAGGTGCTCTAGCAACAGGGCAAAGGCCAGCTCCTCATAGTCCGGGGACTTGTACACTGCAGGAGGGCAGGGGGGATGTGGGCAGCGGCTGAGGGGATCCCACCATCACCCCACCCTGCCTTAGGGCCCCCCCAAAACGCACTGGCCAAGGTGTAGTCCATGTCAAAGCCAAAGCACTTGATCTTCTCCAGCGCCAGGCTCCGGTTGACGAAGATCCTGGGGGTAACCACGGGGGGGATTATGGGGTGAGGGGAGGTTTAGGGCTGGGGGTGGCACAGAGGAAGAGATCTAGTCATGTTTCCCTATCCCTGTCCTTGGTTAGTGGTGTGGGAGGGTCGTGCGCTCATCCCAGCCCAGGGCCCCCACAAGTTATTGGAGGAAAAATGGGCTGTAGAGCTGCAAATGGAGCTGGG
>VZRL01001569.1:102231-145005 GCA_013397895.1 Origma solitaria | reverse complement strand
CGCCCAGCGCAGCTCCCGGCCCCGGCCCCGCCCCTCGGCGCGGGCACCGCGCCGGTAAGACACGTGCGCGCTCGGTGGCCCCGCGGGGCGTGGGGACGGCGCTGGCACGGGAATGGCCCGGCCCGGCCCGGCCCAGCACCGGCACCGGCTCCAACCCGGACCGGCACAGATCGGCACCGGCAACAGCCCAGCCCGGCAGTGGGCTGGCTCGACTTTGGCACGACCCAGCACTAGTACGGCACATCCTGACGCGGATGTGTGCTCCGCCCTGGCACCGTGTGTGGTGCCAGCCCTGGCGCGGGTGTGGCCTTGACTGGACTCGGGCACGGCTTGGCACCGATGTGGGCTCTGCTCCGGTATGGCACGGGCACAGCCCAGCACGTGTGAGGGCCGAGGCTGGGCTCCAGCACAACCCGACGCAGTTTGGCACAGATGTGAGTCCGTATGGGTCTGGCCCATATGTGGCACAGCTCTGCTGAGCTCCAGCGTGACCAGCCTGTGCCATGCACAGCAACGGTGCTGCACCAGGCGGGCACTGAGCTGCTGACCACTATGCTGGCATTCCGCTGTGGCTCAGCCCCACTCCAGTTCTGGGCTGACATCGCACATGGGCCTTGTGCCTGCACTGGTTGAGACCAGCACCCAGCAACAGCACCAGCCCAGGGGTACCCACTGGCCTCAGCAAAGGGCACACACGGGGGCTGAAACGAGTCCCCACCAGGACCAACCATGGCACCAGCATCCACAGCTGAGTACTACTGGCAGCTTAGGGGACCCTGCATGGTCCCAGGAGTTTCCCAGGAGGTCCTGCTGGGCATCCCCCACCACCTCCAGCCTGGATGACACAGGTGGGGGTGTACCCCTGCATGCAGCTAGTGTGCAGCCCAGTGTGAATATGTGTGCACACACAGCCCCCATACGCACATGTACATGCTGGGGGCACACATGTGCCCTGAGCAAGGTGAGCACCAGTGCCCATTCCCATCTTGGGGTGATCATTGCCCAGCAGGAACCATGGCTCAGTGGGCAGAAGCCACAGACAGCCCCGGGGTAGCGGGTCAGCCAGTACAGGAAGCTGGGGTGTCTGGCCAGGGGTTGTGCCACCGCACGGGTCAGCAGCTGGGGGTCAGCCACGGCTGGGCCATCGCAGGCCATCGCGTCATGGGAACGCTGGTGACAAGGGGTTGCAGATGGCACCTGGTGCAGGGGGGAAGTGGCCAGGGTGTCCCAGCCCTGCTGCATCGCTGCCCCTGTGTCACCCGGCCAGAGTCCATCCTGTGTCCCCATGGGCCCTGTGTCCCAGGCCACGTGCAGCACTGGGTGTGCAGAGCCACAGCATAGCCCAGGCTGGGCCTGGGGGGTGAGGAGGGATGTGTACCTGGAGCCTGGGGACCTGTTGCCACTCTCATCTCACCAAGGCAGTAGCAGGGGGTGACCCCATACCCTTACCCTGTCCCCACCCCACATTCCTGTCACCCCTGGCTGTCCCCATCTGCCCTAGATGTGTGAATTGTGGAGGAAACTGAGGCAGGAGTCCCTGGATGAAGCTGGGAGGAGATCCATGTCCTGGGCCCCCAGGTCTTATAACCCTGTACCCCCAAAGCTGAGAAGGGATCCAAGTGTGTCTACAACCCTGCAGGGGTAAAGGCAGGTCTGGAGAGCAGTACTGGGCATACAGGGCACAGCAACAAGCACATGGGGTGCAGCACCAAACATGGGGCACAGCACAAAGTGTGCAGGTGTGTGGCCAAGTGTGGAAGGGTGTAGCACTGAGAAAAAAGGAGTACAGAGCCTTGCACATGGGGAGCAGTGCTGAATGCAGGGCCAGGAATGTGCTGGGAAGGAGCAGTCTGGGGGCCTTTCGAGATGCCCCCAGGCAAACACGTTGCAGGTTTCCAGCACAGGGAGGGGATCCTTAGACCTTTGTCAGCTCCGCTCTTATCGCTCCCACTCAGCAGTGGGACTGTGACACTGGAGTGAGGCTGCACTCTGGGAGCTGCTGGGAAACGCCCTGGGAAACACTGCAGCCTGGGCCATCTCACATATAGACCCACAGGCTACATCCCCCTGCCCTACTAACACCAGCAAGTCTGTAACTCCTGCCTTGGAAGCCTTTGATGGATGCTGAGCCTGCCCCAAAATCCGCCTGCTTGGCATCAGCACTCCCAGTCCTTGCACTGGCTTTGATCTGCAGGTCCCTGCACATGCCCTGGTGGTCAACAGCATCACTGGGCATCCCAACACTCGCTGGCACCCTGTGGACCTCTTAAGTGTCACCAGCAGTCTCTGGAAACCCCTAGCATCCCAGCAGTTGGCCCCCCTGCTTACCCTGGCTCCACTCCTGACCGGTCCTCTCATTTCATGTTGTCCTACTCTGTTGTTAATTGGTAATAAATTAAAATTAATTTTCCCGAGTCAAGTGTTTTGCCCATGACTTAACTTGCTGAATGATCTCCCTCTCCTTACCTCACCCCAAAAGTGGTTCCACGGCTCATACCCCTGCCACGTGTGCCCACATTGCCCCTCCCTGCGCACCCAGAGCACACCACTTCCCCTCCAACACTGCTCTGCCCCCCCAGCCAGCTTGCGGCTCCCCTCTTTCCCCAACGCCTATTCACACCTCTTTCCTCTGCCCTCCATATCCACTCTGACCCTCCATTTCTCCTTTGCTCATGCCCAGATCTCTTTTATTCACCAGTCTGTATCACTCGTGTGATCCTTTTCTTCTTGGGATGTTCAGAGTCCCTTCCTTCTCTGTGCATGTTGACATCTCCTCCGCAGACCCCCACCTGAGCCAAGGGGTCTCTGCTTGCCCCTGTGCCAACCCTATTAAAATCCCCTCAGGCATGGGGACTCCACCAAGCAATGTCCTCAGATCAGAGCCTTCCCAACAAGCCCAATGGACTTTACCCTGAGGCATCTATGCGCACACAGAGGAGGTTGAGATGTCGTGCCACCTTCTGCAAGCCGCATTACCTGCAGAGGAACCATGGCTCGAAGGGATGGGCTTTCCAGGGTGGAAGGGCAGGGCCAAATGCCACATTCCTCCTCCTCCACCTTCCCTGGCAGCTCTGTGTGGCTCCAGCCTTGCCAGAATCTCTTGTGCTTGTGGCGGCAAGAAGCTACAATGGCGGTGGAGTATTCCTTCTGGGCCCTGGCTGAGCCCCAACCTCTACCCAGGGACCTCCATGGCCCTGCATGGCATCACCCAAGTGTCCCTTTGGCACTGCCAAGGCAGGGATGGCTGAGTGCACAGGCATAAGGAGGGCAGACCAGGGGTGTCACAACAAGCAATGCCAATCTAAGGGCTCTGAAGCACTCTAGTACCACCGCCACTGTCCACAGGCAAGAGTTTAGAAATTTGGCAGAAAACAAACCCCCTTGTGTTCCAGTTGGTCCTGAGAGATCAGAAGGGCTGTGGGCAGTTGGTCTAAATTTCAGAGTATCACCAGTTGGGCACTGTAAGTGCAGCCACATTCCATGAGAACTTACATGATCCAGATTAATGAATAGTTTGGTTTATTGGAGCAACAGGAAAGCAGGTTCAGAATAAATGCACGAACTGTCATGACAGAAGGTATCGAACAGAAATCAATATATATAAAATATCCCTGGGTCTATGTGTTGCTGGAGGCTGGGAAGCATTCAGTGCCCATTCTGGACAGCAGGCAGACACAGGGTCCCTGTGGCAGAGCTCCACAGGGGATGCCTGCAGAGGCAGCCCACCTTTTCCTGGTGTCCCAGTAAGCTGGGATGGAAAAAGCCCAGTCAAGCTCTGCCCCAGTTCACTCAGCTTGCTCCTTTCCTCGCCATGCATTTCTCTGGGAGACGGTGCCCAAGCATGTGAAGAAATCTCACTGAATGCTGGTGAATCACTGGCAAAGGTATCAGTGAAAATAAACTTGAATCACGTTGTGGATGAAGTTGAAAGGGACAACAGTGGGGTCATCTGGTCCCACCTCCCTCCTCAAGCAGGGTCATCCAGAGCACATTGCACAGGATTGTGTCCAGACAGTTCTGGAATACCACAAGTTGGGGAGACTCCACAGCCTGGGCAATCTGTCCCAGTGGGTGGTCACCTGTTCTTCCTCATGTTCAGGTGGAATTAATATGAATTTGCAAAAACACAACAAAGTCTGATGTCCAGGGTCACTGTATTGCTTGCAGTATGGATAATACTTATAGTGAAAATCAAATTAGAATCAGTTACAATCAACTAGAATCAATGGCAAGTTAGATTCAGTGGCATCGTGGGGCCCCCTGCACCCCCTCAGTACCCAGGGGACCCCCAGGCCCCACAGTGGCACCCATGGGAGTTTGCTGCCAGTACAACCCAGCTGTTTGTGCTGCTGATCTTTATTTCTACTTCTGCAAATATTCTGCTGGCTCCTGTCCAGCTGTCTGGGCGCTCTTAAGTGGCTCTGGAAGCTGCAAGGCGCCTGCAGAGAGAGGAAGCTTCTGAGGCCCGGCCGGGGCACGGGGCAGGTGTGAGGCTATGTGGGCACCCCGGGGGCTGTGGGCACTCGGCTGCACAGGGGAGCTAGGGGCACAGAGAGCGCTGGGCAGAGCACAGGGTGCCAGTTCACAGCACCAGTCTGCACAGTGACTTAATGGGCACTCAGAGCACCATAGCTCAAAATGCCTCATGCCACCCAACACTGGTTTGGCAGCTCCCCTCCACCCCACCAACTCACTTTCTCCTCTTCCTCCACACATGGAGCACACAACACAGCACCATTCCCAGCAGCATCGAGCCAAGGACCGCCACAATGCCTTCTACGCAGTACTTCTGGAAATTGTCAGCATCCACAGCATTTGTGTCTGCCCTGCCCACCACAGCGTTTGGGTCTGCCCCGTCATCCACAGCGTTTGGGTCTGCCTCGTCATCCACAGCGCTGGCAGATCTCCTGCTGACAGCACTGTTGAGGCTCAAGCTGTTCACACCTGAAGGAACAATTGTGCACGTTAGTGTGTCCTGCACACCTCTGACAATCTCCCAGGAGGGCTGGCATTGCCAGCAAATGTTCTTTCCCACTTGGTTGTCATCTCTGACTGAGAGAATATCCTGTGGCGGCAACATTTCCATGGCTTCACTAGAAACCAAGGGAACTCCCAAAGACCTTGCAAGTCTGTGCTCTCTGGACCCTCTCTCTCCTCTCAGCTTTGCTTACACTTTGG
Source organism: Origma solitaria (assembly GCA_013397895.1). Lineage (NCBI taxonomy): Eukaryota > Metazoa > Chordata > Aves > Passeriformes > Acanthizidae > Origma > Origma solitaria. The sequence goes on along the minus strand of VZRL01001569.1, from coordinate 139,827 downwards.
AGTGGCCACAATCCAGTTCTTCCAGTGTCTGGTTTTGCTCCTGGAGATCCTTCACATTTGCCCACAATGTCTCTTTTACTCTGGCCAGGGATGATCTGACTAGGGCAAACAGAATCCCTGGGACGCAGCTGGAGACACAACTGGCAATAAAGGCTCTGGACCATCCTTGCAGCTCACCAGTAGCCGCAGGGCATGGTTTGGAGGGTCCCTACAGTTAGGGTCCGAGGTGTGGGTGGGGCAGGCTGTGGTGTGCCCCTACATGCACCTGAAACCTCCGCTGCCCCATTTTGTGCTGATTAGGAGCGACCTGTACCCACCTCCTAGTATCATCTTCAGCTCCCTCAGGATTTCATGTAGCACTTTGGATGTCTGCAGGGAAGATTGTCCCCTTCCATCTTGATACTCTGGACCTTAATGGAAAGAATAAAGTTGCATTTTCCCCCCCAGCAAACCCTGGAAGCAGCGCTCAGGCTGTGCAGTCAGTCAGGACTGACCAGTGACTCCTGCGGTGCCAAGGGAGTTCCAGTGCAGGGTCCAGCTGAGAAGCTGGGAAAGCCTACCCTGCACTCACAGCTGCAACCAGATCTGCCCCCCCCCACAAGGAACTCCCCTCATACTCTGTCCTGACAGAACAACAGAACAGGGGAGAGGATCATGGAAGAACACAGCACACCCAGGCTTTGCTCCCTGTATCTGGGGATCCTTCACGTTTGCCCACAATTTCTCTTGCACTTGCCCATCTTCCCTTTTGAAGCTTGGTGGGTGCTGCCCTGGATGGAGACTCTCTGATGCTGAAGGATTTTGCTGTCCCTCTGGGGACAGAGAGCACAGGGGGAGCACAGCTGTTTGGCCAATCGCCCCTTGAAGTGAGATGGACAAAACCAATCCCTGTGTCAGGGAGAGCCACCCCCAGCTCTCCCTCCCCAGCCCAGCATCCACACCCCACGAGGATGCAGTCAGGCCCTCTAGGGAGACACCTGAACTTTGCTCTTCTTTGTTGCCTTTTCTCCAGTAAGGGCAGCATTTGCCTGTCCCCAGTTTTTAGGGCTTGTTTCACTCACAACCCGTGGCAGGACTGCTCAGTGCCTGCATAATTTTGAAAGTGTTCCTATATCCTGGCATGGGGGCCTTCCCTGGGATTGGCCAGCACTGTCAAAGATCAGGGAAAAGTAAAGTCTCAGCATGGATCGGGTACAGAGTTTGCAGGAGGACGATGTAGGGTCCCCCTAAGCCATGCTGGATCTGAGAGTGCATCCCTTTGGACCCCAGTTCCAAGGAGGGATACCCCTCTGCTGTTTCAGGGCCTCCAGGGTCTCGTAGCAAGGTCTGGGATGCAGGTGCTGGGGGATGGACATAAGATCTGGAGTCACATTTCCCATCATTTGCTGAGGGGGGTCCAGGTGGCCTCATTCCCAAAAGAGCAAAGTTTTGAAATCCCTGAGAATGGAGTGTGAGAGGCGGTGAGCATCTCGCTGCATCCACAAAGCATCTGAGTGTATGTCCCTGGCAAAGCAATGGCAACAACCTCCACCCCCAGATGACAGTCACCCCAGAGTTGTTCCTGGCTGCTAGCAGAGCACTGGAGCAGCAGTGGCACTGGGCAGAGTCTGCAGACACCTGGGGACCTCAGAAGATGTCGCTGAACGGCCAAAGGACAGCAATTACCTGACACATCTGTTGTGTGAAAGGCCCTGGTGTTTTCCCCAGGAACTGGCACTGCCTGATGGCCTTCCTGAGGTGCTTCCTCCTGCGCAGCCTCACGCTCCTGCACTTTAGTGAGAAAGTGTGTCAGTTGAATTCCAAGTCACCGTTGCTCATCAGGATCTGCCAGAGCTGGGTGCTGGCCCCGGCCTGCCCACCTACCCACTGCCTGTGCTCGCCACGGAGCAGCCCCGACATCCTGGGCTGGCAGGACCACCAGGAGGAGGATTAGAGTCAGGACACACCGCGCCTGTAGCATAATGCAGCTGCTGCTGCTGCTCCTGCCACCGCTGCTGTAGCCCGTGACACCCAAGCTAGACTGCACACCAGAGCCGGACTTTGCGACTCCACAGGGAGCTTTGTGACATCACAGTGGGCTTCTACCAGCAACATTCCACCATCTCCATGGGGGGCTCAAATATTCCCCAGCTGCTGGTGACAGGTCAAGCAGAGCCACCAGGCTCAGCCCTTGCTCAGCATACGTAGGGTTCTCTGGGGAGCTGCTCTAGAAAACTCTGCAGAGACTACCTGGGACTTCACTTGTCTCCAGAGCAAATCCTAGTGCTCCTGGAGGTGCCTGGGGGTGTCAGGCAGCTGCTGGCATGGACCTGCCCTGAGCATAGACCAAACGCTTCCTGGAGTTCCCTTGGAGGACTCAGAAGTTGGCATCTGGGCATTATCTCAAGCCTTTCATGCCCCACATTGGTTATCGAAAAGGACTGTCAGCTGGCTACTAAGCACCATGAAGCTGCTTATTCACTTTGCCACTGACGGGATAAGGAGCATATTTAGGAAAGCAAAATAGAACTTGTGGGCTGAGATAGAAGCAGTTTAATAACTGAAATGCAGTAAAATATAATAATAATAATAATAATAATAATAATAATAATAATGTTGATTATGATGATGATGATAATATTGAGATGGTGAGAGGGAGAGAACACGCAAGAAAACAAGTGATGCACATTACAACTGCTCACCACCCGCTAACCAATGCCAAACCAATCCCCAAACCCCAATCAGCCCTTTGTTCTGGGTAACTCCCCCATTACTGGGCATGATGTTCTATGGTGCAGAGTATCCCCTTGGCCAGTTCAGAGCAGCTGTCTCAGCCATTCTCCCTCCCAGATTTTAGTGTACCTCCTCCCTGGCAGAGCATGAGACACAGAAAAGTCCTTGACTCAGGAAAAGCAGTTCCTTGGGGCCACCTCTCTTGTCTCCTGCCTGATTTGCTGCCCATACCACTGGCCCAGCACCACCCACTGCAGGATTACCCTGGCCACCAGTTCCCCCCGTGCCTGGCACAGAGCTGGGGGATGTCAGCAATGGGGGCAAGCTTGGAGGATGCCCCTGAGGTTCCCCCTGGCCAGGTCTGGTGGGGCACCATGCAGCTGTTTCTTCACCTCCCAGAGCTTCTGTCTCCAGTGGACCAGCACCAACCCACCTTTGCTGACCATCTCCATGTTGGGCCACAGTGCCACTGCTCTGGGGCAACCTGGGCGCTGCCCAGAAAAGAGAGGTCCATCACAACACCTCACCACTACCAAAGGAGTGCAGAGGAGTCTAGTGGCCCACATACCTGGGGACCTGGCTGGCACCAACAAAGAGGAACAGAGGTGGCCCCAGCCCCCATGGTGCTGCCGATATCCATCAGAGCCACCACCACGGGGGCATCCCCCAGCAGCCACATGTCCCAGGGCAGACACATCCTCCTCAAGGCACTGCCCAAGGAGATCCTTTGGGATTGCTCCCTGGTCAGACAGGACGATTCCAGCAGCATCCCCATGGCTTGGGACCCTGGAGCCATCCCCCACAGAAACGCTGGTTTGCTCTCACTGCCGGCAGAGTTGCTTGGCCCCACTGCAGTGTCTCCAAGAGCGCTGTCTTGAGTCTGGAGCAACTCACCACTGGCAGGATGGTGCCCCGTGAGCTGTGCTGGGGTGCAGGGAAGGACCCACCACTACCTTGGCCTGCCGTGTCCCAAGGGACATGCAAAGTGAGAGGAGAAGGAGAAGAGGACAGGGCGAAACCCCACCCCTGGCAAGTGCCGGGCTCTGGCAGCCAGCGCTTCGGTGGGAGGCGTGGGTGTATTTGAGCGTGGAATAGTGATAGATTGTAACTTTATGAGACATTTACTCCTGGGTGTGTTCCATTAAAAGCTAATTCTCCAAATTGCTTTGCGCAGGAGGGAGAAGGATCACTGTGGGCACTGGAGAACAGCATCCAAGAGGTGCAGGAGCTGTGCTGAGCTCCAAATCAGAACCAGCTCCGAGAAGTACTGAGCTGCCCACAGGGCTGAGGCATGCCCAGCTGGGACGACAGAGGCAGGGGTGACTGCTCTGTCCTCTTCCTTGGGGGAAGTAGCCAGATCTGATGGGTCTGTGTAGCACTCTAGGGCCACAGCCTCATGCAGAAAGCAGCACAGAGCCCCTGGAACAAGGGCAGATGGGGGGAACAGGACTGGGGATGGGACACACACAAGGGATACAGCACCTTCATCTTGAGCGCGAGCAGTGTTCTCTGCAGTGGGGACAGGGATGGGTGCAAAACCCTTCAAAGCCTCACAGCAATGCTCCCTCCCTGCTCAGCTGTGCTTCGCTGCTGCAGCCAAATCACCCCAAGAGTGGCAAGGGGTCAGCTGCAGGCCAGGTAGGGCCCCTCCTCCCCTGGTCTGGTTGAACTGGTGGGGTGTGGAGGAATAAGAAGAAAAACATCCCAGCACTGACCGGACAGTGCCTGGAATCTTCATCTCTCCTTGCTGCCCATTTCCCATCCAAACTCTGGACCCCATCCCAGGTGTGGATCCTGGGAAGGTGCAGTCCCACTTGGCATCAGCCTCATGTCACTCGCTGCCCTGCCCTGAGCATTGTCCTTGCCCCAGGGCTCCTGTCCCTGTAGCAGCTGCACTGCCACTGCCCACCACCCTCGGGGCCACAAGGTTCCTCTGCCTGAGAGATAGAAAAAGCCCAGAACTTCAGGGCTGGGCAAAAGTAATAGCATGTGCTGTCAAAATGCATCTCAGAGCTGAGGGAACAGGCTGATGGAGTCACCAGGCCCCTCTCTGGGCTGTTGGAAAAGTCACAGCCGTTAAGTGAAGCCCCCAGTGATGAGGAAGGGAAACTCCACCTTTCCAAGACAAATTTAAGATATTGTGGTTTATTCCCACGTGTAGATGAACAATGTGTCCAGCCCCAAACTGAGTTTCAGTTAGTTCCTTAGACAACTTATAAATAACCTGAAAAGCATCTGCAGAGTTGTTAACACGTTTAACGACACGTAGCAAAGTATGTTGTTCCAGTGTTACTACAGACATAAAAATGTTCATAAACGGGATCTATGTCTGTTTGAAAAGAAATACCTATACTCTGGGAACTACCAGCTCCTCAGCCTCAGCTCTCTGCCTGGGAAGATTATGGAACTGATCCTCCTGGGAGCTCTGCTGAGGCCCATGGAGAGCAAGAAGTGATTCAGGACAGCCAGCACAGCTTCACCAAGGGCAAGTCCTGCCTCACCAACCTTCTGCGATGGAGCAACTCCACCCGGGGAGAAAGCGTGGACTACAGATGGCACTTCTCTGGGCTGTTGACATGGCACCCACAACGCCCTTCTCTCCCCTGGATGGGTGAATTTGCAGGGAGTGTTGGATGGGTGTCTGGTGGGTGAGTTGATTGGATGGTCGCAGTCTTGATCATGTTATAAATGAATTCAGGGGCCGAAATTTTAACTGTATAATATTGAGTATTTATTAATAGAGCAAAGGCAAAACAGCGCTGGGTGGTTAGCAATTTTGCCAGAGGCACCCCCATCCATTGTACAGTGAACTTAAGTACTTTAACTGTTACATATTCATTAAGCTTAGGAGGTAATTTTACACTTCACTCAACTCCCCCCCTCCGATCCTTGCCCCCTTCTGCCAGCCAAGGCGCCTGTCTTGGAGTCTCAGGTCCTCTGGATTGTCTCAGAACTGAAGGCCGAAATCCTCCCGTCTATGTTTCAACTTAATTTGTAGGTGACGGTTCCTTTTGGGAAGTGTGAGCCAAGATAACAGATTTCCTGGAATGCCAGCAGTTAACTTCTTTGTTTCTTTAGGATGTGTTGATCCCTGGCTCTGTGTTTTATCAACTTAAAAGACATTTATTACCATGTATTTATTACTACGTTTTCTAACATATTACAACTATCTCGGAGTTACAATTTACCTTAACCTTGTTTCTACTTAATTATATTTTACCTTACTTTTTTATACAGTACACATCACTTGTAAATGTCAAATTCATATATGCGAAAGCCAACATTTATCATTCACTCATTTGTCACAATCAAGTCGATCAAGAGGAGCAGCTAAGGAAATAATTTTAGATTTCGGTACAGTTTTCATACAGTCTGTCCCGGGACCTTTCCGGATCAAACGTCCCACACACGTCTGGATAAACCCATCCTGCTACAGGTGAGGAACAGGCCGAGGGGTCACAGTGGCCAGGGTGACACTAGAGACCGGGGGGCGGGAAGGGCTCTGGGAGCTCCCCCAACCTCGAACGCTGGCGGGCCCCAGACAGCGCCGGCAGCTGCCAGCGGGAGCAGCGCTGCAACCACCGAGCCGCTCCCGCCGCCATGGCGGACCGGGCGCGCGTCACTTCCGCTCCCGCAGCCCGGCCCTGGCCCAGCCCCCGCTCGGTGGCGGCGGGGCCTTGGCGCCACCTTGAGGTTCGGAGCCGCTCCTACAGCCCCGCCCGCTCCGCGGGGGCAGAGCCGGGAATGGCAAAGGGAGGGGAGGCCGAGAACATGGGGGACATGGAGGCTGTGGGGAGGGCTACACTGGGGACATGGGGGCGCGGGATCTGGGAGCCTCCTAGTGCTGGGAGGCGACAGGAGGTCCCAGCGGTGCCACTGCGGGGCTGGAGGGGCCTGCGGGGAGGCCGGAATCCATGTGCGCGGGGCGGGTTCCGGGCAGACCGGAAGCGCGGCTGAACCCGTTGCCGTGACAGCGGGCCCTGGGCCGCCATGGAGGCCGCGCTCACCGACATGTACGACCAGGCGCTGCTAGGCATCCTGCAGCATGTTGGCAACGTGGAGGAGTTCCTACGCATCCTCTTCGGCTTCCTCTACCGCAAGACCGACTTCTATCGGCTCCTCCTGCGGCCCGGGGACCGCCTGGGCTTCCCGCCCGGCGCGGCGCAGGCCATGGCCCTGCAGGTACCGGCGGGGCCCGGGTGAGATGACGCGGCCTGGCCGTGCTGGCGGCGAGCGCTGTCCCTGCCGCCGGGCCGAGCCGAGCCGAACGGGCCATGTCTCCCGGGCCGGGCGGTGTTCGTGTCGGGCCGGCGGCGGGGTTAGGTCCGGGCAGGGCGGGGAATCCGGGGCGGTGGTCGGGCAGCAGAGCAGCACCCGGGGCACCGACGCTGCCTGGAGGAGCGCAGAGGAAGGCGGCAGAGGTCACTTGAAGCGGGGGGGAAGCGTCACCCTCGTAAGAACATGAGGAGCCCCGGAGGCAGGAGAGGATTGCGAGACCCCGGTGGGGGAAGAATCGGGGTGCGACATCCGCTCGAAACTTGGCCCTGGGATCACCGGGCCAGGGTGGACTCAGGGAGCTGCCGCCAGGAGCCGTGGGAGCAGAGAGCCCAGAGAGCGGCAGGAGGCAGATGAGGACCCGGGAGTCGTGGGGGGAAGCAGGTCTGGGCTCCACTCGGCGAGAGCTTGTGGCCGGCATTGCACTGGTCCCGCTCCTGGACGGGAGGGGGCAAAAGCCCTGGCCTGCCTGGTTTGGTGTTGGAGCACGTTTGACTTGGGGCTCCTCTGGTCTGTTACTAATCAAGGAGGAAACGAGCTCGTAAAACTTAGAGTGAGGCTGGGTTTAGGGTGTTTGTCTGCTCAGATTGGACGAGTTTTCCTTCCCAGGTGCATCAGGCCCGGCATGTTGTGGGTGAGTTGGACAGAGGTCCTGTCCCTCCCTGCAGTGCCTCGTGGCACGTGGGGGTCCTCATCACCTCCTGGGGTAGCCCTTGCTGGCCTGTGTGGATTAGGGGGGACCCCAGAGGGGGCTCAGGCTGCAGAGGGACAGCATGGACCTCAAAATACTAGGCAGAGCGGAAGTGCTGATGGGGTTCCCATCTGGTGCCCCACCAGGGCTGTTTGGGGCTGGGCACAAGGAAGGAGGTGCAGTGTTCCTGCCATGGGAAGGTGTTAGTCAGGGTGGCCTCATGACTGCAACCAAAGATATCCAGAGCATGGGAACAATGTGGAAGGGGTTTACTCCTCCATCCTGACTCAACTGCAGTCCAGGGGGCACAGTTCTGAGGTGTTGCTTTGCATGATCCATGCAGGGCTGGCACTCACCTCTTCCACCTCCTCCCCTCTGCTCACTGCCTGGAGAGGAAGGCCCGGGTGAGTGGCACAGGTTTCTGTCCTGTTGTGGTTGCACTGGCAGGAGCCCTCCCTTGGCCATGCCCTTTGTCTTGCACCTCTGGGACCCAGAGGAAGACTCAAATTGAGCAGGTGTGCCAGTCCACTGCTGGAAGCACTAAATCTGCCTCCAGAATATTCCTGGGAACCAAAGGAGGGCTGTGTTTGACGATCTCACGCTTTTCAGAACATGTTTACAGTGCCAATGCCCTGGCACTTGGGTGGGAGAAGTTGCAGCCCTTTCAAGAAGCAGGCGCAGGGTCCGAGTTGCCATCATTCCTTGCTGCAGATGCAGTTGTGGGCTTCACCTCTGACCTCCATCCTGGACAGGCATGGCCAGGAGCCAGGTGCAGAGTAGGATTATGTCTTCTGGGATCACATCTCTTGCACCTGTCCATTTGGGCACAGCCAGTGCCAGGTCATCTGTTCTGCAGCTTCTACTGGGGCAGCTCATGCTGTTTGCCCGTTGGAGATTTTGTCTGAGTCCAAGCTTGCAAATGGTCCCGGGATGAGCCCTGGAATATGGGGTAAGGGGAGGCTCCCTGGGAACCCCCTCCCAGACAAGAGCTGATCTCACCACTCTGCTTTTCCCTGGAGTAACCAACCCTCTTCCCAGGCTGGGGTGAGGTTGGCTGCCAGAACACAATCCTAGAAACGATTCCAAAATGCTCCCAGGAGTTTCTGAGGTGTCTTTGACATGGCTGTAGACTTTTCAAAGAGTCACCAGCTGTTTTTGTTGGTGGCTGAAGCAATTCAGGGTAGGTATGTGATGCGGAGAGAGGGAGGGCAGGAAGGAATAAGTGCCCCAAGTGTGTGATGCTGCTCCTTTCCTTCTCTCACCATCCCAGGCTGAGCTGGTAGTGCTGCTCACTTGGTTTGCTCTTTCTCTCCCAGGCATTCCAGGTGTTTGAGCGGATGGCCAGGCAGGATGATGAGAAGAGGCGCCGGGAGCTGGAGGCGAAGCTGAGGAAGAAGGAGGAGGAGGAGGAGGCAGCTGCAGCCGCTGATAGGGTGAAGCTGTGCCCTGCGGCTCAGGAGATTGAGGTGGAGACAACAGAGCACATCCCAGCACCAGATGCCGGGGGAGCTGCAGGCACACAGGAATCAGCTGCAGCACAGGGTGCCACAGCCCCCAGCCCTGTGTCAGTGGAGCCTCCGGGGGCTGCTGCCCAAGCAGAGCTGCCCACGTAAGGGTCTCTTACTTTCTTCATGCTCTTGGCAGGGGGGAGGCAAAACCATAGACAGGGTGTCCTCTGTTTCTTGCACTGCCCCTCTTGGGTTTTGACCTTCCTCTGCAGGCACTCAGCCCTTTGAGAGGCTGTGAGGATTTCCCTTGCAGGATTCCATGGCCGGGGGCATTGTGTAACTTCCCACAGGAGAAGTCCCCACTGGGAAGAGCAGAGGAGTTGTTGTCCTGTGGGTGATTCAGTGTTTCCCTCTCTGCTCTGAGCAGGGGAGGTGGCATATCCTGTACGTGGCCCCACAAAGCTGGGATTGGCCATGCAGCTCCTCCACAAACTGGCTGTGGTGAGCACTGTCCCTTTTCTGGCATTTGCTAAGGCTCACATGGTAGTCCTGGCACCAGCCTGCAACCTTTTTGTTCGTGCTGGGTTCCCTAGCATGCTGGGAGACATCCCAGCAGCCATCTGGGAGTGTCCACAGATACCTGCAATACCTACAAGTTGGTGCTGGCAGGCCTGGCCGTGTGACAGGTGGCAGCAGCAAATGGGTTTGGAGCCCTCTGGAGGTCTCTGGCCCAGCCCTTGGCTCAGAGCAGGGCCAGCTTTGGAAATCAAGCAAGTGCTGCAGAGTTTTCTCTTTAGCCAGGCTTGGTGGCTTTCCAGCAGTGCCAAGCAGCCTCCATTTGTGCAGAAATGTCCTTGTGTCATAGTCCTTCCGCGGCTTCTGGGACACTTCCAGCTTCTGTCCACTGAGCAGCAAGAGGTGAGCTCCAGAGGGCCATCGTAGCCTCTCTGAACCATGTACCTGAATGCAGGTCCTGTACAGGGTTCACTCATCATTCACTGGGCATCATCTTGACTCTGAGCCAAGGCAGAGCTGCCCAACCCTTGCTCGGGATGTCATGCCAAGCTCCTGTGTTTCTTTGCTGACCAGGTCAGGGGAGTGATGCTGTGACCTGGCTGTACAGACCCCATCTCCTGCTCCCCTCCCGAGTGTTTTCTGTGGTCAGACCCCATGTGATGGCTGCACTGCCCCTCTCCAATCACCACAACTGTCCTGGCCATACGTGGGGCTATGCTGTGGCCTATCCCTGCTGCCCCACTGGTGCTTGGTGAAGAGGGAAGCTTGGGCTGGGGTTCGCTGTCCTCCCAGCCAGTTTTGGACATGTCACTGGGAAGAGCAAGCTGCCAGAAGGAAGTGGACCACTGGAAGAACCCCAAATCCTGAAAGGACTGGGATGGCTGATGCCTGTGAGGGGCAGAAAGAATTCAGAGCTCAGACTTAGGGGCTGTTGACATATGTAAGGGACAGTCTGAGGACCAAAATCTTGGGGACAGTGGAACGGTAAGTGGCGGGACTGCAGAGGTTTGGTTCTTCCTCCAGGGGTTGGTTGGGCACTGGAACAGGCTTCTTGGTCATGGCTCCAAGGCTGCCAGAGCTCAAGGAGCACTTGGACAGTGTTCTTAGGCAGATGGTGGGATTGTTGATGTTGTCCTGTGTAAGGCCAGGAGTTGAATTCGATGATCCTCGTGGGTACCGTCCAGCTCAGGATATTCCTTGATTCTGTTATTCTGGGGCAGTGATGGAGTCAGGTTCGGCATCCTCGGCTGGCAATGGTCGCCTTTGGGGGAGGGGGAAAGGGGATCGACAAGGTGCCTGGTGAGTCACGTGGTCCAGTGGGAGGAGGAGAAAGGACTTAAGTGTAACTTATGTGCATCCCCCAGGATAAAAAGCCAGAAGCCAAAAATGAAATCGCCTACAATGCTTGTGCTGGAGGTCTCCTGATAAAGGAGGATTGTCCCTGTGGCTGCCAGTCTGACACCGATCCCTATGCAAAATTAGCAAGTCAAAAAAAGCTCTGCCAGAGTGCACAGAATTGGTCTGGGTGTGTCTAGCCCAGCTTTCTTCCAGTGGAGAAGAGAGGGAGGATCTGGAGGCCCATTGAAGCTGTGAGCAGAGGGAGCTGGGGTGGGCTGAGTGCCAGTTGCTTGTACCCCTGTGCAGACCACGTTTGCTGTGGTTTGCCCTGTGAAATTTCACATCAGGACTTCTGTTGTGGGGCAGCAGCTGCTGTGAGAAGAGTTGAGCTGCCTGAAAACAAATGTCAGGGCTGTAGGAAGGAAACTGGAAGGATGAGGAAGGAAGGTGAGGGCCCGTGTGGGAGCAGGATTGATCTGACTGAGTGTGTTGGAAGCAGCAGGGATGGTTTCTGCTGTGTGTGGTGAGAGCCTGGTTAAAAATCAGCCCTTGTATGTGCCACCCTCTGAGTGTGTCCTGGCACCGCTGGAGAGTGGCCCCCTGTCAGACCTCAGACACTCCGGTGCTGTTTTGCACCTGGCAGCTGTGGCATTGAGCGCTAAGCTCTGTGTGGCAGCTCTCCCGTGGGTGTAGCCATGAGAAGAAGGTGCTTTCAGCTGAATACAGCTGCCACTGCAACTTCTGCCCTCCCCAATGGGCTCTTCTCGTACTGCTCCCACCACCCCAAAGTCACTGGTGGGGTGAACACCTACAGCCCCCTGACGTCTGCTCAGTTTAAACACGGGGTGGGTGAGACCTGGTGCAGGAGGCCCTGTCCCAGTCCCAGGAGTCTCTAGTGCTTTCCAGGCCAGGAGAATGGGGTGTCTGTGGGCTTGAAGTAGGGCAGAGCAGCCCACAGGTTTGTCACGGGGCTGTAGTTGGTTTCGATGCCTCTGGGGGGCACTGGAGCCCCCTGAAAGGCTGCGAGGACTGGGCGGGCGCCCCCCGACAGACTATTAATAATTTAACTGACTGCTTAATTCTCCACAGCCCCTTCCTTCTGAGCAAAACCCAGAGCTACCAGCCTGGGTACGAGGGGTGCATGGGTAATGCACAACTCTGGCAGTAGGAATGCAGAAAAGAGCTTAAACAAAAATATTTTCCATCTCCCTTCTTCCCCCCCGCCCCCCCCCCTCCAGCCGTTGGTGAAGAAAACCGCTGCCACCAAAATCTATATAAAAACTTGCTCATTCTGTCACCCTGACGGCTCTGGAAATGTAGGGCAGGTACCATCCTAGATCTGCCAGCTCCCATCAGAGCCTCGTGCTGTACTCAAATGCTGGGGTGCTGGTTTGGAATATCTTGAGAAGCACAGTGAGATGGTAGCAGCTTTTTCAGGGTCGATCCAGATGAATCAAGCCAATTTTGCAGGTGTGGGGATTTTCAGGGCTCAGTTTGGGGCTCAGCCAGTCTCCCCAAGTCCCTCACCTTCCCCTCTTGTGAAAGACAAGTGAATCAATTCCTCTTTGCTGCCCTGTTAATACACTGAGGACTGAGGTGTCTTTGGGGTGGCACCTGCGCTAGAAGCTGTGCCGAGGGGGACAGAGGTCTCTGTGCCACAGATGAAGCCAGACTTGTCTTGCAGCTGCCTCAAGTGTTCCAGCTGACCTTCCCTGGCTGTTGCAGCTCTCTTGCTGTCCTGCCTTGCCAGGAGGGTAGCAGGGCACAGCCCTCGTCGCACCTCACCATAGGGCTGTTTTTCCTGGCATTGCAGCTGCACAGTCCCAGCTCTGGCTCTTCCCCCGTCTGCTCCCAGAAGCCATCTATGCCTGAGCTCAGCTCCTAATTTTGAACACCTCTGCTGCCCAGCACCCTCCCCTTCCCCCAGCTTGGATTCCATCCTGCATATATTTGCCACACAGCATTTAAAATAGAGCCTGGCAGCCCACGTGTGGCACTGCGCAGCCTGGCCTGTGCTTGTGCTTTATGACTTTGGTTCCTGGCTTCCCTCTGCTCCTTGTTTTCTCCCAGTATGAGCTGGGGGGAAAGCTCTCATCCCCCTGTCCTGTGAGGCCCTTCCCTTACTCCATGTATGAGCAAGAGGTAGTGGCAGATGGCTGGGAAGGGCAGTCCTGGAAGCCTGTGTGTGTCTCACCTTCATGTGTTTCTCCATCCAGCTTTTGTGTCTCTCCCAGGTGCTCCAGCCAGGATGGGGCAGCTCTGGTCTGTACCTTAGAGATCATCTGGGCAGGTGAGGTCTCTGAGAGGGTGGTCTTGGGGTGTGGACAGCACAGCCAGGGCTGGAAACAGGGCCAGTGGGACACAGAGCACTGTGCCAGGTGGGCCCAGGAGGATGTGCAGTGCCTCACTCCTGAGGAAGGCTTTGACTGCTGCCAGCTGATCTGGCACGGTAACATGCAGAACAGATCAAAACCCTCGGGTCTCTGTGGCCTCAGCCATTCGCCTTCTGTAGCATGGAGAGGGAAGAGGTAGCTAGAGGAGTGAGCTGAGATGAGGAGGGGGCTCTTTATGGCTCCACCACTGCTTTGTGGTGCCTTGAAGGAGACCCTTCAGGTGTTTTGGAGTCTGTGACTGGGGAAGGGACTCCACTCACCCAATGTACACAGCGCCATTGTGCCAAGGAAGGGGGCAAACAGGCTGCTGGTGAGCAGCAGAGCCCTGGCCATCCTGACCACCCTTGTCACCTGGTCCAGGTGAGCCCTGCCACTGACATTGCTCCGCTGTCCCTGGGAGTGGATGTTGGGGCTCAGCAGTGACCTACAAAAATCCCCGGTGTACTCCCTGGCTTGCTGGCTATTGAGAAGCAGAGTAGAATTGAACTGAAAAGCATTAATTTGGTGAGCTGACTCCTAACGTTCCAGCTCTCTCCTGAGACCCACCACTCCCATTGCCAGAGCCGCTGGTGACCTGGGGTTAACACTTTGTGAGACGCACTGGAAGCATCCCTGGGATGACACAGCAGTGCTCTGGGAAATTTCCATGAGGCGCCTGTGTGAATCTAACTCAACTTAGCAACGGCTTGGCTTTGCTGGAAGCCCAGATGGCGTTTTGTTGCAAGGTGCCTGCAGGATGGGCTTCCTGGCATGGCTGCATCCTCCTTGGGATGCCAGGGACAGGAATTTCACTGCTGGTCACCCTCTACGGGGAAGCAGGGCTGTGAAGAGGAGCTGTTGCTGCACACTGCTGAATTCAAGGCCAGTTTTGTTTGACTCAGAGACTCTGTTGTCCCAAGCTTTCTCCTCTCAAGCCTTCTCCATCAGAGGGGAGGGGAACCCTTAGGTTCTCAGCAGCTTTGTCTGGAACTGTCCAGACCAGAAGCTGGTTAAACTGGTTTCGTTCCTCACAGCCCCTGTGGACTTCCTGATGAGCTCACCTCAGAGTCCGTGCTGTTCTTCCAGCCTGACCCAGAAAGCAGCTGATCTTGATCCATATTTAAGGAGAGTCTGTCCTGGTTCTGATTCCTCTTATGCACGTGGGGCTGTGTACAGGGAATTCCTCCGGCACGGCCAAAGCCTGTCATGAACAGGAGTCAGAGCTCAGAGAATGGCCTGACCTGATACAGCCAAGCTCCATCTGGCCCCGTATCCTGTCTTCATCAGCAGCAGACGCTGGGGGAAGAGGAGGAGAGCAGAATGAGCGTTCAGTGATCCTTCCTCTGTGCTTTCACCCTGCCCTGGTACATAGTGGCTCAGCGGCTTTCTGAGCACTTGGTCCTTCAACTCTTTGGTGGGATTATTTTCCCTTTTCTCTCTGAATTTCAGCCCTCCCATGCCTGGGGGCTCTGCAACAGCATCCTGCAGCAGGTCCCTGCCATGCAGCACTGCCATGTGTGGCTGTTTTCTCTTTGTGGGTGAAGAGGCATTGAATGAGTCCCCAGTCCCCTTCGCTGCCTTCTCCAGGGTTCTATCCATGTCCATTTTCCCCTTTCAGCCTGTTTTTAGGCTGAAGAGTCATCATTTCCATGGTTGTTTCTCGTTTGAGTATACTTGTGCTCCTGATCCTACACGATCCTCCAGTGTTCTGAGGGCCATCCCCATGCTCGTGAGTGGACCCATTGGCGTTCTCTGCCTCCTACCCCGTTTCTTTGCTGCTTGGCTGTCCTGCTTTTGCAATGAGGCCAGGAAATCCTCTTCCAGCCACATGGTACCCCCTGCAGTAAAGTGATAATATCGCCCCAACCCCTTTCCCTCCCCTCCCAGCTCTCCCCAAAGCTGACAGCTTTTTCAAGTGGGAGCAAGAGCTTCACAGGAGCTCTGTGTTGGTGAGACCTCCTTCTGCCAACATGTCCCAGTGTGTCCTTGGCTCCTTATGTGGCACCAATGCTTTTGGCCCTCGGAGTCTGCAACATTGCACTCACAGTGCTGTTGCGTTTGGTTTCTGGGAGGAATGTGTCCAGGTAATACTGAAGGAAGCAGGGAAATGTAACTTAAATTATCTTTGCTAAGTGGAGTCTTTCTTGCAGTGGAGAGAGGCCATGCTTCCTGCTGGGAGAATTATTTTAATCCATATGCCTTCTCCCATAGTGGTGGGAACTCAACTGCTCAGGAAGCATCCTTTCAAAGGGCTGAAATACTTGAGCTGAGGGTGAAATCCCTTAGCCCTTTCTGGTGCAGCCCTTGTCACTCCCAAGCCTTTTGCAGATGATGAGGAACTAGTCACGGTCCAATTTTCCAGTGTTTTCATGGAGAACCAGGCTCCTCCAGTTGGGTAGCTGAGGTCAGCAGCAGAGTGCCAGTTTCCCTGTCCTGCACTGAACTGCTGAGGCTCTTGGTTGCCCTGCCAAGGTACTGAGCTCCAAAATTAGGTCCTGGGACCAAAAATAGCTAAATTAAAACCTATAAATTTTTCTTTCAACAAGCAGAAAATCCCAGGGCTGGAAACCAAGGGACAGCATGTGCCTGATTCTTAGGTAAAAAAGCAATCGCTATTTCCTTGGTTTAATATTGCAGTGTTCACCAAAAGGGGCCTAGTGTGGAAAACTGCCTGGATTGGGCCAGGTTGTGTTGGTCGTGCGGGGGTCTGAGAGGCCACCTTGTCCTCTGTTCCCACAGCTCAATCCCATTGGATTCCTTTGGCCTTATCCCCCTTTCCCGTGGGAGCCTGGTTGGCTGCATGTAGGTCTCTCTCTCAGGAGACCTCTGAAGCCCAAGGTTGTATAAGCTCTGTGCAAACAATAAAGATCTCAGGGGTCTTTTCTGGACAGTAGCATGTCCTGCTGTCCTTGACCTAAATATCCCAGCAGCAGTGAAATTTAGCCCTCTGGTGCCGGCACTCCAACACTCTTCTGCAAGCTGGTGGTGGCATTTCAACTTGCCTAATGTCAGTAAGTTGGCGCTGTTGAACAGCTCTGTAAATAACTCTGGACAGCTAAAAAAAAAAAAAAGGGAGGCTAAAAGCTCGCCTGAAGAGAGTGAGCTTGGAAGAGAGCAAGGCTCTCCCTCAGCAGGGAGAGGGGCAGAGCATCACAGTGGGGCTGGTGGGTCTCCAGTTGCAGGGGGAGGAGAAGGATGGATTTGTTGGCTGGCTGCTGGATCAAGCAGCAAAGGCATCATGTGGGTGGTGTCTTGGGCACCTGATACCTGAGCGCCTTGACCCCTTCCCACTGCATCATCTTGGTCACGCAATGGGACACAGGGGGATGTGTCCCTGATGGGCTTGATTTTTGGTTGATCCTGGTGGTAGGTCAAAGCTCTGAGGCTTCCTGAAGGTGAGGAGACCTTTGAAATACAAGTCATATGAGTAGCAGCTGAGGGAGCTGGAGGGGCTTAGCTTGGAGAAAAGGAGGCTGACAGGAGGGTGGAGCCAGGTGGGGATCTGGTTCTGCTCCTAGGGAGCAAGTGACAGGACAAAAGGAAACAGCCTCAGGTTGTACCAGGGGAGATTTAGGTTGGATATTGGGAAGATTCCTTCATGGAAAGGTCTGCCCAACCCTGGCACAGGCTGCCCAGGGCAATGATGGAGTACTCATCCCTAGGGGGATTTAACTAATGTGTGGATTTGGCACTTGGGTACATGAGTTAGTGATGGCCTTGACAGTGCTGAGGAAACAGTTGGACTGGATGGTTTCAGAGGGTTTTTCCAACCACTATAATTCTATGATTCCATAATCCTTGTAATGCTGATGGTGGGCAGTAGAGGCTTGAGCCTCAGCTGCGCTGCCTGGCTTTGCCATGCCTCAGGTTTCAGGGTGAGGGGGAAGGCACTGGCTTGCATTTTTCACTTTTAGTTTTTGAGAGCAGGACCACCAAGCTGCACAGTGCATTCCTGGAGGTGTGTGCTCAGGACCCCAAGGATAATCGTCCATGGGGAACTGTTGACAAACTTCTGCCCACTTTGGGGGTGAAGAAGACTTTTTCTGAAACTGGATTTGGGCTGTTCTCCAGCAAACCAAACACACCTGGGCTGGAAGAAATCCTGAGGATTGGGAGGGCCCTGGACCACTGCTGTGCTCAGGACTAGAGCTTGCTGCCAGCCAAGGAGCGTTGGAGAGGATCGGGATGGATCAGATAGGATCAGAGTGGATCCCGAGGCTTACAGACTGCAGTGCGACTCGAACTGTAAAGGAAGGGATTTGGCATTCAGCTTGCTTAGTGCTGTGCCAGAGCCCTCATTAATTGAAGTGCTGGTACAAAGAAACCTTTGTGGAGCCCTGGGTGCCTCCTGGACCCCAGCGAAGGTCTGGGAGCCACAGTCTCTGTTCTCCTACCATGGCGCTTCCCAGGCAGAACCCAGAGACAGAAAGTGCAACCGTCCTGATGTTTTGATGCCAAAAGATGTTAAATCTGGAGGTGGGGGGGGAGGCTCCTTCTCAGCTTGCTTGCAGAAGGAGCACAAAGCTGGGATTTTCCATACACACGATCCCTACAGCTTTGGGAATGCAGCTTTCTGAAGAGGTTAAACCTCTGGCTTCTCTACCTGTTGCTGCAGCACCCACATTGGAACCCTGAGGAGCAGAGGGCTCCTCACTTGACCCTCTTCAAAATCAAGTATCTTAGAAGCTGGTTTTTTGAGCTTTGGCTGTTGCCCAGCTCAGGCTGAAGCTTGAGAGCAGCGTTTTGGGGTGCACTTACCTTCCTGTGGCTTGAGGCACTTCGCGCTCTCATCTGGAGGGCCATTAGGCAGAAGTTCTGGAAATCCGTATTCCAGTAAATCTCTATTCTGGTGCGTGTGCTGGTGTCTTTGGGTGTGCTTGGCCTTTCTGCAGCGATGCAGAACGGGCTCTGCCATCCCCCCATCCACTGCCTGCCTGCTTAGCTGGCACTGCTGGATGGTTTCTGCCCTGCTGGGCTGCATGCAGCCTCTTCAGTCCTGGGACGGTGGGATGCAGGTGTGGTACAAGGTGCTTCCCCAGGAGCGAGTGGGGATTTGTGATAGTGTAAAGGCCTGGAGGCTACCAGGGGTCTGACAGGCCACCCTAGGTGGGTGACCCAAGTGTTGCCATGGCAGGAGGATGGTGGCTGCTGACATGTTGCTGGTTGCCAGCAGCTCTGTGCTACCTGCAGCAGCAGTTTTAGCAGGACAGACTGTGAAATGCTCCTCTCATGCTTCCTCAATATCACCCTCCCTGCTCTCTGGGGAGCCCGGTGAGGTGCTTTGAGCCAAGAAAAGCTGGCTGTGAGCTACAGACAGATCTAAATGGGAGCACAGTGGGGCCGCAGCTTGCCAGGGATAGGAACCATCTCCCACCAGGCCTCAGGCCCTGGCAGTGCTGGGACTGGGAGCTGTAGGAAGGCATCTGCTTTGGAGCCCCCAACCCCCGGGCAACATTCCGAGCTGAGCAGGGGGGACCAGCCCTTGCTGCAGTGGGGCCAGGTGCCCCTGGCAAATACGTGCCAGCAGCAGCTTCTCTTCTTGAATGTGCTGATGCCTTTCTGAATCCCCACAGTGCTGGGGCTATAGGATTTATAATGCTGGTAGATGCCACATGCTCTCAGCTGCTGTTAGGGAGCAGCAACCTGGATCCAAATGTCTGCTTGTTTTAGTAAATGTTGGCTGGATTGATGGCATGCAGAGCGTCTCCTGGCAGGCCCTGCTTGCTGCATGTGAATTTGTGTAAGGCATGCGGAGTGCCTGATTTTTTCTTTTCCTACTTGCTCAGAACTTCGTTGTTACTTAATGAGATCTTTCCACTCTTGGCAACCACTTGAGCTTGAAGATGGTCTCATGTATCACACAGGGCCTCTGACAGTGGTTGAACATGGAGCTGGGGTGTTGGTCCTTGTTTGTCTGCTGCTAGGGTGACTCTGTACCCCATTCCCTCTGTTTCCCCACTCAAATGGCAGAAGGTCTCATGGAACGGAGAGGCTGTCTCTGGCAGTTAGGATGTGCTTGTGGGATTCGTGGGATATGTTGTGATGGTGAAGTGCTGGTAGAATGGGATTGTTGGAAATGCCTCCCTCAGGAGCAGCTTTGCATAAGGGAGTGGGTCTGGGTCTCCATTTCTACCAGTGCTGGGTTAGCTGCTTTGAAAGGTTGGTTGCCACCCCAGCTTTCTATCCACATCATCCCCTTTGGCATCGGCCAGTCCTGCTGTCCAGCTTCAGCTATGGCAGTTGTTTCTCTTCTCACCGACCTCCACACCTGGCTTGACATGTTTTCCTTGAAGCTGCGTAAATAATTCACCTTGACTAAGAACAAGCAGCGGTGCCAGCTCTGAAGGAAGCTTTCTGGGAATGCCAGTGACTGGAGGGTATCTGCTGTACTGAGCCATGGCATCCTTGACTGCTGGATCCAGGTATCCCGAATTTCCCTTCCTGAGAGGGCAGGAATCGTGCCTTGGAAAGCTGAGCTGCTCCAGGCTGAGAGGATCACTTTCATTAAGTTGTTCTGAAAATCCTTGGAGTTTTTTCTTCCTTCTTATGGGGGGAAGAAAAAGTCCGTTGAGATTATGCCCGTATCAGTTCCCTCCCATGACGCTTTCCCACCTCTGCTCCTCTTCAGCCTCAGGCTGAAGAATGGCTGCTCCAATCCTGCTATGTCTTTTCCTCAACTTTTGCATTATTGCACCAAAACTCATTGAAGAGGAACTCAGTGAGCTGCCCTGCTTTTTCTCAGCTGAAACATTAACCAGATCTTTTGGTGTGTTTGGTTCCTGCTTTTGGTTTGTGTCCAGTACTGCTTTCACAGAGCTGGTGCTGCAGCTGTTGAGCTCCAAGGACAGAAACATGTTCAGCTGAGTGTCCGCAGAGCGAGGATTGCTGTTGCCATTTCCACATCGCTCAGCTCATTGTGCGTCACCAACCCAAGGAGCTGGGAATCCCGGAGTAAGAAATGCCCAGAAATCTTTGTGTGGGGCTTGATATGCAGCTCAATCCTCAGACATCCAGCATGCCCACCAGGGACGACACTGCCACCTCTCAGGGGGTCTTGTCCCCTTGTGCTGCTGCTGAGGGTCTCACCCCACGTGTAGGGAGTGGCTCCAGTCCCAGGGACAGCGCAGCCGTGCTGTGCCGTGTGGCTCTGAGGAGTGGGAAACAGATCGGCTGCTTCTCAACGGTGCATTGTTAAAGGTTTCACCTCCCCCAAAATGACACATTGCGAGCAAAAATAGAACAAGACAGAACACATAGACCCACCCCCATCATCCCCACCACCCGGCAGCCAAGTGCACGCGGTGCCAAACCCTTGGGTTTAAAAGCTGATGCTTTGTCACCCTCCCTCCCCTCAGCCCTGCCACCACCTGCCCCAGCCCAGCAGGCATTCTAGCAGTCCGGTGAGTGACCATCGCACCAGGAGCAGCCATACTGCTGGGACAATCGCCATCCAACTCACACTGTGTGCTAGATCTGGCCTCCCTCTTCACCTGGTGGGTCTGGGGATGGGGGCAGAGGTTGGTGCAGAAGGTGCTCTTGCCTGCTGCATGGTGGTGCTCTTGAGGCAGCATGAGGGATGCCTTTGGCCAGGAGAGCCACCTCCAGCGTGGTGACATGGTTTGGCCCAGCATGTTGTGAGCCAGAGCTGTCTCCTGTGAACGGTGAGGGAAGCTGCCTCCCAGCCTAGGAGAAGGGTCCAATTCTGGAGTGCCACTGGCGTGTGCTAAGCACAGTTGGACCAGGCAGCGATCTGGTTGGAAAACCTCCAGGATAGGAAGAGTTGCTCCAGGAGGTGGTAGAGCTGTCAGCCGTTTGTCAGCAGTGCCTAACAAGACTGTGGCCTGCCTTCATCACCCCGGATCCTCCTTGGCTCCAGAGCTGGCAGTTACACTGGCAAGAAAATAATGCAGGCTTTGTGAGTCCCCCAGTGATCCTGTTCCGGGGTACAAATCCCATTCATTTCACATGCGTGGATTTTCAACATTGGAAACAAAGCTGAAGCAGAGGTTGGTGGTGTCTTGTTAAAACAGCTGGAGGGATTTGGATTGGATGTTGGGGAGGAGAGGAGTGGAGAAGTAATGGCACTGGAACTCAAACACCAGGATGGGCAGCCATGGCTGGAGGGAGGTTTAGGCACAAGGGGGAGCTTCTCCCCCTGAAGCTGGATGAGCAAGGCTGGGGCTGCAAGGCCGAGGCAGTGGGGCTGAGCTTGTCCAGTGAGCTGCACGTGAAGGCAGAGGTGGTTGTGACACGTCCCTCTGTCACCCAGCCATGCTTCAGTTCCAGCACAGTACCAGCTCTGGAGGATGACAGAGCTGTCCGACAGGGACAGTCGGGCTGCTGACACAGTACCTATGTTGTGCAAAGAGACATTGGACACCGTCCCTGCAGAGCAAGTCCTGCCTCAGTTTCCCTGTCACGTAGTTACCAGTGACTGTGGGGCTGATGAATCCACTCATGACCTCCTAGGCAGTGAGATTATGCTAGGTAAGCTCTGAGTATGGCTACAACATCCAGAACTGTGTGGCTGGGATCTGCTCAGCTGCAGCATTCTTCTTCTAGGACAGACTTGGTGGCTTTGTGATAGCAACTGACTGCTGTATTTATCCATGCTGAGGCCGTGTGGCATTTGCAGCTGGCATCTCACCATGTGTGCCTTTGTACCGGTGGATTTCTCCTGTCTTTGATGATCTGCATCTGCTCTCACAAGTCTTGGCTGTGCATAGGCGCACTGCCTCCTCCTGCTCCCTTTGAGTTTTTCCCAGGAAAGGCCTGGAGGGGAACAGCCCAGGCGAAACAGCCATTTCTTCTCTGCTTCTTGTCTGGTTCTTCCGTGACTTCAGCGAGCCACAGACGCTTCGAATGGCAACTCCCAGCTTCCCCCAGGTGTCTTGTTGGCAGGTTTGGGAGGAGGCAGGTTGGGCTCTGCCTTGGGCGGCACGGCCACTGAGCCGGAAAGCTTCTCATGGAGGGAGGCTGCAGAGAACCGAAGGGTGCTGCAGGTAGGACCGTGGGGTGCCGAACCCCCTTCATCCTGCTGCCCCTGTAGGTCATAGAAAAACAGAAAGGGGCCTACACTGCTTAGAAGGAAACACTCTGTTAGGAGGAAAAAAACACAGCTGGGTTTAAAATCGGGTCAGATTTGTCCTCTGGTTTGCTGTGTGGCCTCGTGGCCAGCCTGCGGTGGGGGGCAGGAGTCCCATGAAGCTGTGCTGTGCCTGGGCAGATCCCACAGCATGGGTACATGTCCTGCGAGGGCATTTTAACCAGCCAAGCTGCCCCAGGCTGCACACAGACCCTCCTCCTTGCCAGGGGCTGATGTAGGGTGATCTCTGAGACGGTTTTGCCTTGAGAGCCAAGCTGGTTGCCGCCACTGGACTGTCCCTAGGTGGGGACCAGGGGACACATGAGACAATGCCTGGGGACATGCTGCTGCATTTCAGCTCATTTGCTTCCCACGGAGGTGAGCACAGGGCCCTGAACACCCTGTCACCACAGCCGCTGGTCACCTGCACCATTTGCCTCCTGCCCTCCAGCCTGTTTGACTCCTACAATCCGGGGGCGGTTGGGAAGCGACAGCTGGAGCCAACGCAGCAGCCCGGTGCGCGCTGCCATGCCAACCCTGTTTCCATGGCAATGGGCACCCAATGGGCGACTGCCAGGCAAGGCCAAGATGCCCGAAAAATGATGCGATGCCCCCTGAAATGGCCAGCTGAGGCTGGGAGCCTGTGAACGCTGCCAGTCCCAGTGCTGCCTTCAGTGCTTGGGAGTGGATCAGAACCACCCCAGGCCACAGGTGTAACAGGGCAGGTGAAACCCTTGGTGCACCCAGTGAAACCATAGAGAAATGGGGAGGTATGCACAGCCACGTTGACAGCCCCTCCAACTGTATTACAGCCTAATTTAATTTAAAGGGATGGATCTTACATAACCCTCAGGGCACCGTGCTGCTGGAGCCAATCCCACCCCATACTATGAGGGCCCCCCAGCATGGGGGAGCCAGGCTGGCAGTGGGGCACAGGAGGATATGCTCCCCAGGGCTGTCTGTGCCCTGGGGCTGCTCTTCATAAGCCCTCCCTTTACGTAAGTTCCTGAGCTCCATGTTTATCCAGCTTTACATTGAAGCCTAGGTGGGTATCACAACATTTTAAAATAACTCTTCCTTTTGTTAGCGCCACAGCTATCTTTAGATGAGATTTGATTTTATTTGAAAGCCCTCTCTGTGAGGGTTTGGTAGAATAGATCCCCAGCCCAGCAGTTTAAAGGGATATGGGTGTGGTGATCGCCTTTCCTGGCAGGAAACACTACTGATTATTGTTTATCGATCTGATAAACCCCACCTTGCCCCTGCAGCTGTCTCCTCAGCTTTTCTGACATTTTCACGGCTGGAAGGGGCAGTGTTGTGCTCAGAGTATTGTTCATGATTCACCTGTCCAGACACCCTGGGATGGCTCTTCAGGCATCCTGCTCCACAGCTCCATCACTTCCATGTCACCAACTGCCCTGGTCAGAACAGCTGGTGGTTTTCCCAAATGTTAAAATCAGGGTGAGGAGAACCAGTGCTGTGTTTTCATGGTGAACTCAGGTCACAACCGTGGGCCACCACCTCTGCAGCCATGACAGGGGCTTGGGGGACAACTCACACCCAGAATGTGCCAGTATCCCTGCTCCAGGTATGATTGGAAGTGGAGGAATGAGGAGCTCCGTGCTGGAGTAGAGGTGGCCAGGAAGGCACCCTGGGCCCTCTGGATGCCAAGTCTGCACCTTTTGGGCAGCCAAACCATCATGTGTTTCACCACTTGTCTTTTCAGCAGCCTGACTGCTCCACTGGGGAGAGGGTATTATGAGTCACCCACAGTGGGCAGGGTGGCTGTGGTCCCTCTGTCCTGTGGCTGTTGACTTGGACCTGCTCCCTTCCATAGAGCCAGCAGTGAGGGAGAGACTGGGCAGGAGCCCAGTACTGGAGATGCTATAGGAGGGCTGAGCAGAGGCTATGCCCTCCGTTTTGGTTTCTTACATCCTGCTCTCAGGCGTCCTGCTCTCTCCAGGCTCTGATCTCTATGACATTTAACATGTCGCCCCTTTCTCCCCCTACCAGGAGACAGGAGCAGTTCCAGACAAACCCCGACAGCTACAATGGAGCTGTGCGAGAAAATTACACCTGGTCCCAAGACTACAGCGACCTGGAAATTAAAGTGCCTGTGCCCAAGCACATCATCAAAGGCAAACAGGTAGAGTGGTGTTAGTGGCGTGTCTTTAGCATTTCCCTTTCCATCGGGGTGCCCAGCTTTCCTGGGAAACTGTGTTTGGAGCGGGGAGGCTCCTTGTCCTTTGTACTGAAGGACTGGGATGTGGTTGTGCCTTTTTCGCCAGTGTGTGTCTGGTGAGGACTGGGAGCCTGTCTGTGTTCCTGTCGTGCTGCAGTGTCCTCTGCTCCATCCCAGCTAGGTTCCCTGGCACTGCCTCACCCTTTCTGTGCTTCTTCTCTCTGCTTCCACTACCTGCGTACTCACACATGGGTTTTGGAGCCTAGTTGGGGATGGATGCTCTTCCTCAGTTGTTCCTCTCGCTCGGTGTCTTCTGCCTTCTGTTTGGAAGCAGGAGCTGCTGGAACGGCTCCTCTGGCACTGGGGAACTGGATCAGGCACAGCCCCTGTGTGGCTTGACCTGCTCTAGATGGAAGGGAGCCGACCTGGGGTGGAGGCTGAGGGCCAATCCCCTCCGGCTGGCTTTGTGCACAGAGAGGTCTCACCTCTCTTTGGCTCAGGTGGGAACTTTCCTGTTCTGCTTGTGATCACATTGTTTTTCCTGCAACGCTTCTGTCCTGATCAGGGACCCAGAAGGAGTGTGCCCATGGCTAGCCTTAGTCAGACCTACAAGTTTGAACTCTTTCCCAAGTGCTGCCCTTCCCTCTGTATTTTTCCATTTGGGAAGCCTGCACTCCCCCACCTCCTGCTCTCCTCTGCTTCCAGGGCGGCTGAAAGGAGCACGCTGGAGTTTGTCACTGGCTTCAGCCTACACAGCTCCTCAGCATGCCAAGGAATGTCACTGGCAGCAGCAGCAGCAGCAGCCTGGGCCACAAGGGTGAGGGGGCACACGGCTGCCACAGGCACAGCAGGGCACCAGGAAGATGCATCGCTCCCAGCGGGTCTCTAAAACAAACCCACGCTGTTTCTTGAAAGGATTCTGGAGTGTCCAGACGGATATTCCATCCCTCCTTCAGGCGCATCATACTGCACGATTTCTCTCACTGCCAAGGGAA
Source organism: Origma solitaria (assembly GCA_013397895.1). Lineage (NCBI taxonomy): Eukaryota > Metazoa > Chordata > Aves > Passeriformes > Acanthizidae > Origma > Origma solitaria. Next base: position 114,213 of record VZRL01001569.1, on the reverse strand, counting down.
TTTTCCTCCATGCCAGGGAAGTTGTGTCCTTGCCAAAACCCCCACATAGGGCTTTGTCTGCTCCATCCTTGGCCATGGAGAGGTTCAGGAGCCTGCAGGTGCTCACAGGAGTGAAGATGGGATATGGTTTCCTGACCTTTCCCTTTTCCTTGGTTCAAGACTGTGCTGTCACTGTGGAAGAGTCCCTGCACCTCAGAGGGGGTAAAAGGGGTTTCAGGACACCCCCTTCCCGTGCCAGTGCCCATAGCACAGCTCTGCCTACCCTTGCCCCAGTATCTGCCCACGCTGCCCTCTAGGAGAAATCGGTTGTTCGGATGCTGGACTTCCCCTCTCTTTGCACTCTGTTTCCTGGTGTTTTTTCATCCGTCCCTCTCGGGGCTCCTCTTGGCGGCTGAGTTTCTATTTCCAAATGATTCTGTATCTCCCCAGCCTTGGGGGAGTGGGAGCAGACAGGCTGGGTCTTGGGCCAGAACAGGAGGACTCAGAGCAATTGAAAAGCTCCATGGATTTTGCACATGTTGTTCATGGGTACCTGCACAAGAGCAGCATTCCCCTGCACTCACAGCTTCATATTTTTTAAAAATTACCAGGTTTTCGGCTTCTGCCTGCCAAGGTGAGATTAAAAATCTCTCAGTTTGGTCCCTGGGCTCAGAGCGCACCCAACTCTAATGCTGCTCACAGTCTTCCTTATGACATTTTTTGGCTGTTGCTGTGGCACATTTTTGCTCTGGTGAGCTTAAGGCTTCCTTTTATGCAGCTCAGGCGTCCTTGGAGCAGGAACGGGTGATTGGGTAGGTGGGAGCATCTTCCTCCATGGTCCCTACCTCTCTGATCTACTTAGGGGCGCAGTAGAGGCCCACAGGTCTGATTACTTAAATAGAGCTTATGACTCCAGGCCCCTCTCTTTGTTGGACTCAGAGGAGACAAACTCGATTCCTCTCTCAGTTTATATTTGCTTGTTTGAGCTGTGTGGGTGGGCGTGGGCATTCAGTGTGCACAGAAATCACTGTGGTGAAAAGGCCACAGCACACAGATGAGAGCTGGCTTTCCTTGGGAGCAGCCAAGTGTTTTGTGGAGCAGAGGTGCTCACAGGGAGTGCATGGGGAGGGAGAAGCAGCTTCAGAGCTGCCGGGATGCTGTGAGTTGCTCTTGGCCTTCCCCCAGGTGTGGGCTGTCCACAGGTACCACCTTGTGTGCATGGGTCCTCTCAGACATGTCCCTCCTTGCACAGAGGTGCAGGGCTCTCCAGCAGGGCATGTTCTACCCCTGTCCCTACTCCTAGGAGCCTGGTTTGCTGTGTGGGACCTTCTTGCTAGGTGCAGGTGGAAGCAGGTGTTGCAATTGCTTCTCATGTTGGCTGCTTGCACAGCGAAGTGACCAGGCGAAGGCTTCCCAGTTTGGATCTCTTCTTCCATTTGGTTTTCTCTGCTCCCTCTCCCAATGTGTGGCTGGTCCTAGAGCCACCTAAAAGGTGTCCCTTGGTTCCACCAGGTGTCTTGTGCAGCCACCTGTGAATAGAACCCCTCTCATCACACTTGGTTGTTCTTGTCCTTGTGGATCCCACAGACACAATGCTGTGCCTGTGCCTTCCATGTCTCCAGCTTCCCTGGCCCTCCACATCCCAAAGAATTTCCCCCCAGTATGTGACTTGGGAGTCACCTTGCTTTTTTCCCCTTGGTCCTTTCTGGGCAGGACCTTACCGTGCTGAGAGCCTAGCATCAGTAGCTCTGTCCCTGTGCCCGGGGACCTGAACGGATGGTGGTAGTGGAGGGCAGAGCCTTATTCCTATGCCTCGTCTCTGCAGTGAGGCCTGAGCACTGGACTGGAGGGAGCTGCTCCAGGGAGGGTGCACCTCCTCTGGAGGTGTTTTCATCCCAGGGCAGCTGCTCTTGTAGAGGCTGTCCACAGCCACATGCCAGGTGACAGCCCGTTGTCCTCTCCCATCCTCATGTCCCTTCCCCGATCCCCTGTGAGCATGGTCCTGCTCCAGCCATCGCACTGGAGCTCAATCCCATGTTACCCTGTGCTGTGTGTGCTGGGCCTCCTCTGCTCCTGCCAGACCACACAGCGGGTTTGGGGGCTGTACCCAGGTGACATCAGTCAGACACAGCTGCGGTGCCCTCCCTGGCTGGAGCAGCTCTGCCTGTCTTCTGCCTGTGTGGAGCTAGTGAGCTGCTGGAAGTCTCCTAGGTAATGGATAATGTAATAACATTTCAAATGAGATCTGCAGAGCGGGAGGAAGATCTGGGGGAACTCTGGGAGAGAATGCAGGCAAATCTCACTGCAGTCTCCTCCTCTTGGGCCCGCGCTGGGGGCCACAATCCTGCCCCTTCCCAGCCAGGTGCTCCCTACATCCCCTGGCTTGGCGCGGGCTCTGCTGATGGCACCTCAGGGCCAGAGGGGACAAAAGAGAGCATATGGTCTCTCCGGAGACCAAGGGTACTGCATGCCTGTCACAGCCTGCCTCTGTCTCCCCAGGGGACAGCCATGTCACCTGCATGGCAGGTCGGAGCAGGGTTCCCCATATGGCTGCTGTGGGCGGGAGCTGGCCCTGTTCCTGGGGACAGAGCTGCCCCTGTGGCAGGGAGCTGGGAAACTGTGCTGCAGCATTCCTCCTGCACGTGGCCCCTCCTCGCACACCCAACAGGAAGCCTGGGCTGAGCCCAGTGCTGGCTCCAGCAGCAGAAGCAGAGCCAAGGAGCGTGCTTTCAGCATGGCACAGCAAAGAGGGGATGATCTGCTGCAGCCCTAGTTTAGGAACCCCCAAATTGCCCCTGCTCAGCTATCAGGATGACACACACTCATGCCCAGCTTGTCGCAGTGATGGACAGGCACACCCCTAAAGAGATCTCTCACAGCAAGTAGGTGCCCAGCCTTTGAGTGTCATGTGGAAGCCTGTAACATTACTGGTCTTCTTTGTCGGGAAACTGAGGCACAGGGTAGAACTGGCTGCCTTGAATCCTTCAAGGGCCACCCCAGTTGCTGGGCTGTGCTGCTTTTCCTTTCCTGGAGAGGTTCCCTCTCTCTAAACTGTCGCTGTTTGCTGTGAGACAACAGCAGGATTCCCACCCTGCTGCTACAAGCAGGGCTGGAAGCTCTTCTCTCTCTCATCCCCTGCGAGTGCACTTGACCCCAAACCCCGGTTCTCACAGTGAGATGGCAAGCAGGAACCTTCCAGTTTATTGTCTCTCTCGTTGTTTCCAGGTGTCTGTGGATATCAGCAGCAGTGCAATTCGCGTAGCAGTGCTGGAGGGAAGCAGCCAACACGTCCTCATGGAAGGGAAACTCACCCACAAGATCAACACGGAGAGTTCCCTGTGGAGCCTGGAGCCTGGGAAGTGTGTTTTGGTAAGGGTGGTCTTCACCAGCTGCATCTCCTCGACTTGCAGCTCTGCCACTCTTCACCTACGAAGCTGGAGCAGCTGAAAGTTTGAGCCAGCTCTGGATGTGTCTGGCTTTGCCTGTCCAATGTCTGGCTCATGCTGCCCTTGGTTCCTGCTCCTGAGTTGTCTACCAGGGTGCTGGCTGGGCAGCACGTCTATCAGGCTGGGCAAGGGGGTCCCCAGCCCCAGCTGCAGCAGGGCAGCACAGCCATTACTTGGGAGTGGTCACTGTCCTCAATCCCAGCATGTGACCCGGCACCACAGTGCTGGTCCTGTGCACCTGGCCTTGCTAATTCTGCCTTCCAACTCTCCTGGCCCCACTCTGACCCCAGCATCTTGTCAGGTGCCTGTTCCCTGTCATTCCTTTCTGTCCTGCCATGGGATTCCGACTTACCTTGTTTGATGTGGACGCTGTGGCTCCTCCTCTGCCTCCAACAGGCCTGTGGTTTGCCGTGTGCCTGCTGTCCCAAATCATCCCTGTCAAGGTGGTCTGAGGGCTGCTGGTGCCCAGCTGTGTATTACTGGTGCATTCCCAGCCCCAAGCCTAATTTCTGATGTGCTCCAGATGTGCAGGCTGAGGGTGTGAGTTCAGCCGTGTTCACAGCTGGAGCTGTTGTGGGAGTTCTGCTCATCAGCCTGGGATCATGAGTGTCAGTTTCCAAACTTCTGTGCCAGTCTGGGGACCAGGATTGTGCTAGGAGTAGGATTTTGCTACCTTGTGACCATCTTTGGCCTATCCTTTTCCACCAGGAGAGTTTAAGGAATCCCAGGGCTGTTGTGAGACCCAGGAGGGGACACATGCTGTCCCTGAGAGGGAGGGAGCTGGCTCCAAGCCTTTCTCCCTGTGGCACAAGGGTGGCAGCAGATGAGCACCCAAATCCAAGCTCTCACAGTAGAAAATGGAGTGGGAATGTGCTGCCAGAGTCAGGAATCCTGTGGATGGTGTGTGTGGAGGCTGTGCAGTGCCACTTGACCACTGCTGATCTGCAGCGTTGTTCCCTGAGTGACAGGCTAGTGCCAAAAGGGTGAGTGAGGTCCCTGCAAGGGAGAGGAGCTTCTCTGACAGTGCTAGACCATTGAAGGGGTGTGGTACTGGTATCCTTAAACCTGCATTTTGTAAATACTCATAAAAATTTGGAAAATTAGCTTATCTGGGAAAAGAAACAATCCTGAAGAGGCATAAACCCATTGAATAGGAGGTGGCCCAACGGGTGGCTGCTCCACAGTGTGGATGGAAGTCCCCAGTGGGTGTTCCCAGGATCAGCTGGGGAGGCAGTGTCTCTTCAGTACCTGTCAGAGGCTGGGAATGGCGCGGGTGGAGTGAGACTCGGTGCCTCCTGGAGTGGCTGCGGGCAGCATGGGGAGTGGAGTGGGCCCATCACCCCCAACCCCAGAGCTGGGTCTTGCCTCGAATAGCACGAGCCCAGGCTTGTGAGGATCTCCAGCTGGCTGCCAACATATTGATGGTGGGATGAGATCTCTCTTGAAGAATTGTAAGGTAACTGGAGCACAGTGAGTAATTCTCGCCCAAGAGCATCTCCTTTTTCTATGCGCTGAGTAGCCACGAGTGGTTTGCGCCTCCTCCTGCTTCATTCATCAGGGGACACCCACCCTTGTGGAAATCCATTGCTTCATTCAGTGCCTGGATGGGGGCATTGGGGTTTGTTTGGCACTTATGCGGCATATGGACCCTTTATGTGCCCCAGTTTGTTCATCACTCTGTGTACACTCCAAATGCAGCAGTTGGGCTGTCTCTCTTCTGCAAGGTGCTGCAAGGTGCTGCCTGGCTTCCCTCTGTGGGACCCAGGGATGGCATTCCCTGGCAGAGTGTGGATGTAGCCAGAACTGAACTCACCCAGTGCCATCTCTGGGGAGTTGTCTGAGGAGACCCTGCCTACCTTGGGGACTGGTTGGGGCAGTGAGTGCTTGGGGCACCTTGGTGGCCCTGTCCGTGCTGCATGTTCATGGCCTGTGAATTGAGGCGATCCCTGCAGAAGAACTTGGTCTGTGTGCCAAGGAGGTGGAATCTCTTTTGCTTGGTCCTGTCTGTCTGAAAAGATCTCAGTTGTGTGCAGAGAGGCCATTGAGTCCCATGTTCTCTTGTAGGACATGTCAGGGATCATCAAGATCCCCAGATTCTTCAGGAGGCTGCTGTAACAGCGTTTTCACTGTCCTCAGCCTTCCCAGCCTCCTCCTGGCACTCTTCTGGGATGCCATTCATGGGCACGCCATGAGCAGACTCCCTTCTCCTCCAGCTTGTATCCTGGCAAGATTATTTTGCCTTTCAACCTCTCCTAGCTCTGCTTCCCTCATCCTGCCTGGTGCTCTTATTCATGTATCCTCTTCATTGTGTCACTTGCACTCCAGAAACCTCAGAACTCCCCTCACCAGCATTCAGAGACCACTCTACCTTCCCCCTCGTGCTCCATGGAGTTCTCCCAGCTGGAGCCCAGCCTGACACCAACATGTTTCTCATCTCATCCTTTGGCACAGCCGTGTGCATGGCAGCAGAATCCAGCTGGTGTCGTTCTGCAGTGGAGTGTTCTGCTGATGTGAGGTGGGGGCCTCTCCATACCTCCTGCTTGGGATTTTGTCCCAGGATCGTGCCCCTGCCTGTGGCACACCCCACTGTACCCTGGTCCTGGGTGTCATCCGTGCTCTCTCTTCTCTGTCACACCCGCTCGCTTGTTGAAAGCGAGATTAAAATAACCTCGCTGTTTTTAGCAATCCCCACTGGGTGTTGTGCACAACTCCTTTTGGTATTATTTTTATTGTGGAGGATTTTTCTCCCATTCCCTCTCTTTTTCTCTTCCTCTCAGCCTTTGTTTTCCACGCTTGGGCTTTTGTTAGCAAGTCCTGCCTTGAACATTTATTACAGTCTTGGCTTGTCGTCCTGTGAGCCACAAGGCTGAGGGGACACGACTCAGTGGTGCTCAGCCCTGCCCTCCATGTACTGCTGAGAATGGCACTGCTGCCTCCTCTGTCCCCCTAAACACCTCCCAATGACTTTTGAGGTGACTTTGGCTGCTGTGGTTCCAACAGGAAAGCAGGCAGGGGCAGGTTGTTTTCCCAAGACCTACTTATACCCCTTGGCAGCATCTCTCCAGGTTTGACAAGGTATTTCGGATCAGAGAGGAAACCTTGTGCTACTGTGAAGCTCAGCACCGACAGTGAGGGGTTGTGACCTTCCCAGTAGGGTGTGGAGATGGGACATGACGCTATGTCCATGCTGGTAATGCCTGTCACCTGCTGGAGGGTCTCTCCTGCTGAGTGTCCCATTGTTCTTGCCACAATCCTCCTTGCAATCCATCATTACCCTGGTGCTTTTCCAGGGAACTGCCCATCCCGATGTGGCTGAGAGCTCTCATCTTGAGTTGGCTGTGGGAAGTGAGTACTTTGGCATGGGGACACTGCCAACTTCAGATAGAGCATTGGGGTATGCCTCCTGCAAGCCTCCCTCTCCTCAGGCCAGTGTTGGAGAGGCTGTTCCTGCTTCCCTATGCACCCCAAAAGACTCAGCTGGGCTTTTACCCCATTGGAACCCACCAGGAAGAGCCAAAATCTGGCTGAAGGCACGGACACACTGCAGGGACCTCATCCTTCCTCTGGCAAGTGGCTCTCAGCATCTATGGGGCCCTGGGGGGTCAGCCAGAGCTGTTGGCTGAAAACGGAGCAGCAGTGTCAAATGCAGGCAAAGCTTTACCTTGTCTTGAAGTGAGAAACATAATCAGGTCAGGGTTTGTCCTCGTGGAAGAAGCTGTGCTCCCTGCTGAAGCCCCCCAGTTTCCAGAGCTCTCCCCAAGGGTGCCCACAGCCTTGCAGGGCCCTGTNGTAGGTGAGGGCTGGCACATGTGGCGAATCACCCAGAGACCTGCCATGGCCTCTCAGCTCTCCCCTACATTTGGGCACCCAAAGTCCTTTCAGGGGAACCAGCTGCATCTCCATCACCACTGGCTCTCGTAACCCAGACGCTCAGCCGAGCAGGCTGAGCCCTGGGGAAGGCTCCATGGAGGACATCAGCAGAAAGCGTCCAGGAGACTGACCTATATCTGTGTCCCCCATTGTGGAGGTGGGACCTGTCTGTGGCAAGTCCTCCAGCACCGCCTGAACCACGAAACCGCAAACTTGCAAAGACAGAGCAACATTTGCCCTGGCCCACGGGCATTTCATTTTGGAAACTGGGGCTCCTACCGTGGAGTGAGTCCCACTGACAGCTTTCCCCCTGGAATAAAGAGGGATGAGCAGATCACTCCGGGCAGGCTGCAGAGGTGCGGAGGTGGTGGCTGGATGCCAGCAAAGAGGTTTGGTAGCGAAGGGAGTGAGGATGGGTTTCCATCCCAGGTGTTCGAGGATGGATTTTCCATCCCCTGGTGCTCTGGGATGGAGCTGGGGTGTTGCCTGAACTCCTTCAGCACTTGTCCGTCCCTCTGCCAGCAGGCTGGCTCTGGTAGGGATGTACCAAGCCATCTGTGCTTCACAGCAATGCCATGGGAGCATGGTTTGTGCTGGAGCCCTCACTAGGGAAGCTCACACCTTGCCAGCAGCACCCTGGGGACATCCCTCGTGTTCCAAACCCTGAGGAGCCTGAAGGGTGCTCCTGCTGCAGATGTGGGACAGTTGGGGCTGCTGCCCCTCCACTTTGCTCTCTGTTTGAGGGGTGATGTTCTGGGGGTCCCTCCATTCCCCCACCTGCCCATCCAGGGGTGGGAAGCCCAGGAGCAAACTCTCAGTAGTTCTCCCTCCCCTCCCAAGTGGAACTGTGCAATTAAAAGGAGAACAAGCATGCCTGTCTAGCTGGAAAAACTAACACCTTCCCCAAGATGGAATATTTTACTGGCTCTGCTCTCCCAGAAGGATTAAACCCCAGCCACCCCCTCCCGTATTAATTGGTTCCTTTTCTTCACACCGCAGAGAAGCCTGGCTCCGAAACAGGAATGGCTGTCCATGTTCTCCCCTCCAGAGCCATTGAGCTTCCAGGGAGGTTTGAGCAAATTGTATTGTCTGCCTTTATTGATGATTTTGCAGAGGCCGACGAATGCCATAAATCTGCCCTGCTGCTGGGATTAGTGCTAAAATAACATGGGAGGAAGCAGCCCACTCTTTCTGGAAAAACAAAAAGCAAGTTGGAGTTCCCAGTGCAGGATGCTTCATGCTGGCCCCAGCATAGCCCCGGTGGCCAGCCGGCTCTGTTCAAGGCACAAGGGATGCCTGTGGCTACGGCTGACAGCTTTTCCCACTGAGGATGTTGGCCGGACTGAGGAGATATCCCCTCTCTTTGTCCATCCCTCGGGGGCTGCTGGCAAGCTGCAGTGCCGTGAGAAGCAGGTGCTGGCAGTCAGCAGGGGTGGCACAGAGCAGCAGGTGACATCCTTGCCTTCTTTGCCACCCATGCTACCACGCACCGAGTCAGTGCCAGGGAGATGAGGCCAAGGGTCCTTCTGGGTTAAGGAAAGGCAAGATGGCTGCACTGCCATACCTGGAGCCCTGGCCCCACACTCCACCAGACACAGCCTCCTCATCCGACAGTCCTGTGCTCTTTCACTGCTGCTGTATCAGCCATGCAGCCCCAAGCCAGTGTCACCCCTAGACAGGCACCGCTGGGGGACGCTAGTCCTGGCTTTGAGCCATAGCATGGGCTGAGATTTCAGCCTGAGCTGGGGCTGTAAATGCCCACAGCAGGGCTGTGCAAAGCCTTTGGCTGCTGAAGGAGGGAGGCACAAGCATCCCTCCCCCTCTGCCAGTTGTGAGGCTGGGTCGGTGTGAGCTTGACTTCCACTCGTGGGCAAGCCCCATGCTGCTGCCGGCACTGCCAAGCTCTGCGTCACTGCCATGGAGCTGTGAGGTGGGCAGGGGTACCACATCCTGGGCAGGACAGGGGCTTCTCTCCCCATTTGCTGACCCACACCTTGTCCTCAGATCAACCTGAACAAGGGGGACGAGTACTGGTGGAATGCCATCTTAGAGGGTGAGGAGCAGATCGACATTGACAAGATCAACAAGGAGCGCTCCATGGCCACAGTGGACGAGGAGGAGCATGCTGTGCTTGACCGCCTCACCTTTGACTACCACCAGAAGCTGCAGGGCAAGCCCCAGAGCCATGAGCTGGTAGGTGCTGGCTACGCTGTGCCACTGACCCAGCCTGGCCCTCCCACTTGCCCTTCAAGGGTCCCGTCCCCAGGAAGACGGGTTCCGTGGCTCTGCTCCATCTCACAGCTCCTCACACAGTGTCCCCCCACATTAACTTTTGGGGGGTGTGAGGTTCTGCTCATCAATGCACTCCTGTCTTCCCTTTCCTGGCACCTTGGCAAGTGCCTGCAAGCCCAGGTCCGCTGTACCAGGGACAGGCCCCTGTGCCTCTCTCCCAAGTTGGCCCTGCTCAGGGATGGACCCACATTGGTCTGGGCTCATCCCACCCCAGGAGCTGCCCAGTGCTGCCCTCAGTGCTGTCTGCTCTTTCCCAGGCGGTGAGGGGGAGCACAGAGTTGGTGTGTGCCCTTGGCAATGGCTGCTGCCAGCCAGGGAGGAGGGGGGGCTGCTGCCCACAACCTTGGGTCAGGTGGCCACGAAGCCCTGAATTCTGTGAGATGAGCAGCAGGGGGGAGAGCAAGGGGTGTGGGGTACAGCGTGGGGTCACCCCGGGCTAAAGGAAGCCTGTGGCCTCTTTGCAGAAGGTGCATGAGATGTTAAAGAAGGGCTGGGACACCGAGGGCTCACCATTCCGTGGCCAGAAATTCGACCCGTCCATGTTCAACATCTCCCCCGGCGCCGTCCAGTTTTGACAGTGGCAAAAACTGAAAAATAAAGCAGGGAGAGGAGACCTCCTCCCCCCCTCTGGATGCCACCAGGACCCTCATACCCAGCGCCAGTGCCCAGGACTCGCTGATCCGCGCTGCCAGCACCCATCCATGCTGTGTGGGGAAGCCTGAGGAAGCGGGCAGATTTACATCCTGTCACCACGGCAACCTGGGCACCAGGACCCCTCTCCTCCCCTCCCTTCCCCTCCCTTGCGCTGCTGTGTTTTTTCGGAATAGAGGGAGTGTCTTGGGTCGTGTTGGGTGACATAATTTTTTTTTGGTGGATGAGGATACTGCTTTTGGGGTTTTCGGGGTTTTTTTTTTGCGGAGCCCTCTCTGCCCTGGGCAGCTTTGTCTCTCACAGGTGGAGATGGGTGCTGGGTACAGGCAGTGGGGATTGGGGGACCCTGCCCCTGCCTGCTTCTGCCAGCACCCTGCCTACCTGGCACCCCCAAATCCCCTCGCCACCCCCGCTCCAGGGTATCCCAGAGGGGCTATGCTGCCCCTGCCCTCTACCCAGCCCCGCGGGAGGCTTCCTCCTGGCTTCCCCCTCCTTCACCTCCTCACTGGAGGGTTGTCAGGTCACCTGTGGGTGGGCAGAGAGCACATCCATCCCCCAAGGTTTGCTCCCCCTTCGTCAGGGAGCAGCAGGGGTGTTCCCCACCGCACTGGTGTTTTGGGGGGGCTGCAGGCCCATCCCTCATAGCCAGCAGCTGGGCAGGAGCCTCAGAAACATATGGGTTTCCCTGGTGTGGTACTTTGGGGTCTGAGAGTGGGGACTGCCTAGGAGAGTAGGCCCCACCTAGGCCCAGCCTGGGTCTCTCAGCTTCCCACCAGCTCTCCACCCTGGGATGTGTGGGCCAGGAGTCCCTGGTCATTGCCTTGTCCAGTTCTTCCCCCCCTCCCCTGCCCCCACCCCCAGTTTGCAATAAATACGTCTCACCGTGGGGCCTGTGAGTGATTTGGTGCCACCCCCGGGGAGATGAGTGTGCCCGATGATGGTGTGCCCGATTCCCCACCATCACCTTGCTTACGGGACACGGACAGGGACACCCGAGCAGGATGCGTGGGGTGTCTGTCTGCTGGCATGGGCTCCAGACATTGGAGTGGATGTTGGGATGAATATGGGATTCCTGGAGGAGAGCAGAATTTGGGGTCTTTCAGGGTGTGGATATAGGATTCCTAGGAGTGGAGGGAGTGGATTTTGAGATTCCAGGGAGGGGCTAGATATAGGATACCCCGAGAAGGGCTGGATTTATGGGTTACTTGGGCATGGGGATGTTGGAATATGGGATCCCATGTGTGGGGCTGGATTTTGGGGTCCTTGGGGTGTGGTATGAGATCCCTGGGGAGAGGTGCTGGATTTTAGTGTTCTTGGGGCAGGTGGGTGGATATGGGATCCCCTAAGGAGGCTCGGTTTCACATGGTGGGTGCTTCGGGGGTACCACCCCTGAGGTGTCACCCACCACTCTCCCCCTCCAGCCCTGTGCCGGTGCCGGCATCTCCCGGTGCTGATGCACACACCGGGCCCGCGGCCCCCCCGGCCGCCCACGGTCCCCATGGCAACAGCAGCGCCAGCCGCCCGCCGCCCACCCGCGCCGGGGGGGCCCACACCCCCCCGCGCTCACCCACCCCTCCGGGTGGGGGGCACCTCTCGCTGTCCCCACGACTTGGGGCTACTGATGGCCTTCAGGTTGGCCTTTTGTGTGTCCCCCGCACCAAAATCCACCCCCCCCGCATTGTGCTGCTGATACTGGGGGGCTTCAAGGTGCCCTTGGGGGAAGCAGGGGGGGGATTCTCTCCCC
>VZRL01001569.1:46062-82222 GCA_013397895.1 Origma solitaria | reverse complement strand
ATTCTGATTTCTCTGCATGCCCTTTGCGCGGGAGCAACCCTCGGGCGCTAATGCTGTATGTCGAGGAGCTGAGCTGTTCCTGTCCCATGAATGCTGGTGGATCGTTGCCAAATTTTTCTCTTTCCTCCCNTTGTCTTTTCTTTCTGAGCCTTGTAAGTGTAAAAGATGACTCCGATTTCGTTTTTGTCTCGGGAAAACTGCAAATAAATTATGAGGAAAAACCAATGATCATGAAAGTAAGAGGTGGAGAGAGGCCAAGTGTATCCATCCTTGCCCGGATGCCCAGGACATGTCCATCTCAAATCCCACCCCAGGACGCAACAGAGAGGGAACAGGGCTACAACTGCCAAAGATGACTTTATCCCCCTGGCCAGTGCAGCCAGGGCATGGAAACAACCAGAGCACCGAGAGGTACAGCCCAAGCCCAACTTTTCCCTTCCCAAGGAGGAGGAAGAGGAGGCTCTGAGGGCTGCTGGACCCTGGCAGGTGCTGAGCCACCCCCACCCCGGCTGGTGGGAGCAGGGGAGGGGCTCTGAGGTGCAGGGCAGGCTGGTGAGCTCCCCCCCACCCCCAGCACCGGGACACAGCTCCAGGCTCACCAGCACGGGGAGAAGCTGCCCAGCGAGGCAGTGAGCACCCCCAACCCAAGAAACCTTTTTTCCTTCCCTCCTTCTCCCACCCCCCAGCTCACCCTCAGGACACAAATACATAAAAGCTCCCAGCCCCCTGGACAGCAGTGGGGGGCCTCTCCAGGATTCCCAGGGGGGGTCTGAAGGCAGGGGGGGTGCGTGGCCAGGCGCCCCATGGTCCAAGGTGTCCCAGAAGAGCGTGGGTGGGGGGTCTTCGGTGTGGACCTCCCACCACAGGTGCCAGCCTGGTGTCCCCTCAAGGTAGACAACAGTCACATCAGCCCAGGGGGCTGAGGACCCCCAGCGCAGCCCCAGGAACACCCCTGGAGTAGCTGCGGAGGGGGTGGAGGGCTGGTGATCTGGAGGTGGAGACACCGGGCTCCACATCACATGATTTCACAGCAGGAATTCTGCTTTCGGGCCTAAGAAGAGAAGGAAAACCATCTGTAAAGCTCCCAAAGGGTTTGGGGGTCCCAGGGCCACCCACCTAAGGTCCCACACAGCTCCTCTCCTGCCAGAGGAGGCCAGCATGGCATGAAGGCTGACAACACAGAGGTTCCCCTCCTTTTGGCCAGAGCTGGTGCCCGAAACTGTGATGGGCATCACCCCCCACCCACTGCAGGGTGCAGGACACCCCCACTGTGGGGCTGGGGGGCTCTGCAGCTGGAATTGGGGCACCCAGGCTCTCCCCAGGCCCAAAGCCTGGGGCAACAGGGTGATCCCTGCCTAGCACCCAGAGCTGTAGCCCAGGGCTCATCCACTGGGGGTGACTCCTTCAAGGATCACACTCCACCCATTCCCAGCTCCCTCCACACCCACCGTTTTGTAGAAGGCTTTAGATTGTGCCCCCAGCACCTCCGATTTGGAGACCAGGTCGTCCAGCTTCTCCCCACGCTCCAGCAGTGATTCCATAGTGTTGTGCTGCCAGAGAAACGTGTGCTGAGCCCCAGCACCAGCCTCCCCACACTCTGCATCAGGAGATGGAGGTGCCATCATCCCCCATTCCACCTTCCTACAGCCCGCCCCAGCTCTGTAGCCCCAAGGGAGATGGGAATTTGGCTGGGGGCAGGAGCAGCAGAACTCCTACAGGGTCACCAGGCAGAGAGGAGATGAGCATTTGGAGAAGCAGCACAGAGGAGGTCAAAGCCCTGGTGCTTGTGTATGACCAGCTGGGAAAAGCCCAAGGAGAAAACAAGGGGAAAGGGAAAAAGGGGAAGAGACAAGAAAGCTCCCACACCAGAGAGGTCTCCAGGGACTGGTCTGGGGTGATCACCCCTGCCCCACAATGTGCCCCCAGGGCCCACTGGCTTGTGCAGGCAGGAGCGTCTGCAGCCTCACCAGGATGATTTTGGTCTCGTCCAGCTCCGCCTGCACTCGGGTCATCGGGTCGGCATCACGGGGGTTCTGGGGAGAAACAACACAGCACTGGTACCACCATGGAGACACCAGGGTCCCCTGGACATGGCCTCAGAGCACCAGAGTCCCAGCATGCGCCAGAGCGTTGCCCACCTCCCCTGCTATTTTCAGGGCTGCAGAGAACACAGGAGCCCTCCGTCCTGGTGCCCTGAAGGGTCCCGGGGGTCTGTACCTGGTATTTGCTGAGGTATCCATCCAAGGCAGAGTAGCTGATGGTGGCAGGTGACCCTGAGGGCCAGTCCATCTTGCTGACCTGCCTGGCAAATTCATCTAGCACCTGCCAGGCAAGGAAGCAGCAGTTACCACCCAGGAGCTGCAGCTGTGGGGCCACAGTGGCTGGAGGGGTTTTGCTCAAAATAGGAGATCTGGAGATTTTTGGGAAGGGACCTTAAAGCTCATCCACACCCCTGCCATGGGCAGGGACATCTTCCACTAGACCAGGTTGCTCCAAGCCCTGCCCATCTTGGCTTTGAATACCTCCAAGGATGGGACAGCCACAGCTTTTTTGGGAAACCTGTGTTAGTCCCTACCACCCTCCAGGGAAGGACTTTGTCCCAATATCCCATCTAACACTGCCCTCTGGCAGTGGAAAACCACTGCCCCTTGTCCTGTCACTCCAGGCCCTTATCCAAACTCCTTCTCCAGCACTCTTGGAGCTCCTTTAGGTACTGGAAGGGGGTCTGGGGTCTCCCTGGAGCTTTCTCTTCTCCAGGCTGGACACCCCATCTCTCCCAGCTTGTCTCCCTGGCAGGGGCTGGAAAACCACTGGCAGAGGACCTGGAGGTGCTGGTGACAGCGGCTGGACATGAGCCCAGGTGTTCAAGGAGACCCCTGGCCTGTACTAGCCATAGTGCGGCCACAGGCCCAGGGCAGTGACCATCCCCTGGGCAGGCACTGCTGAGGCCCCTTGAGGGCTGTGTCCCCCTCTGGGCCCCTCGTGGCAAGAAGGACATTGAGAGGCTGGACCATGTCCAGAGTCAGGAAAGGAGCTGAGGAAGGGCCTGGAGCACCAGGAGAGGCTGAGGGAGCTGGGGGGACTCAGCTTGGAGAAAAGGAGGCTCAGGGGGGACCTTCTCACTCTCCACAACTCCCTGACAAGAAGGGGCAGTCAGGTGGGGATGGGCTCTTCTCCCAGGGAACAAGGGACAGGACAAAAGGAAACAGCCTCAAGTTGTGCCACGGGAGGTTCAGATTGGATATTGGGAAAATACCTTCATGGAAAGGGCTGTCCAGCCCTGACACAGGCTGCCCAGGGCAATGGTGGAATGCCCATCCCTGGAAGCATTCAAAAAAACCGTGGACATGGCACTTGGGGACATGGTTTAGCAGTGGCCTTGGCCATGCTGAGGGAATGGTTGGACTCAGTGGTCTTGGAAGGCTTTGCCAACCAAAACAATTCCACAATTCCATGAGAGGTGCTCCTGTCCTCTGACCACTTTGGTGACCCTCCTCCACCTCCTCCTCCCCCCCTTCAGAATGAGCTAGGGACAGAGACACAAAAAACCAGTCTTGGCACACGAGGACGAGAGCAATGCCCAGGCTGAGGTGGCCGGCCCTGACTGTCCACAAAGCCCTGCATGTGTCAGGGTGGGGAGACTGGAGGAGCCCCCTGGAGCAGCTCCCAGCATGTGCCCTCACCTTGTCCAGCAAGGTGAAACAAACCCGCTGTGGATACTCATTGTCTGCGATCACCACTCCGGCCAGCCCATCGTTCCGGACATACACGTGGCACAGGTACTCTGGGAAGGAAATTCTTGTCAGAGAGGCAGCAAAGGTCCTGAGCCTTCCCCAGCACCCACTACCTTCCACCCAGCCTCCACACCACCCTGGAATGTGTCATCAGCACCTGCATTTTTCATTACTTCATTAGAAAAGCAGGAAGGGCTTAGAATTTGGGGCTCAGCCCCAAATTGTGCTGTGGCAGGGGACAACAGCCATGCCACGCACTGTGGGACATGAAAATGATATCCCAGGGTAGCCAGAGGTAAACAAAAACCAGAGGGCAAAGAGCTCAGCCTGATTTTAACTAATTTTACTTAATAACAAGGCTGGGATGTCATTAAAGAGGCTCCAGCAGCCAAATCCAGGCTGCACCCCACATGTCCGGGGGCTTGGGAGGCATGTGAAGCAGGACAGGGAGGCTGGAATGAGGTGAGAACTGGGGATATGGAGCCTGGACTTGCATGGCAAAGCCGGTACAGCCACTCTGTGGTGGAGGGGTCCAGGAAGCTGCAGGCGCTGCAACCCAACAGCTCCGGGGGTCCTAAGGGAGACAGGGAGAGCACGGACACTGGAGCAGGTCCCTGGTCCCTCCAGAACCTGTGCCGCCCTGGACTGGGCTCACACCTGGCTCAGCACCTCACGCCATCAGTGCTGCTCACCCGGGCACCAGGTTCGGTGTGGCTTTTCCCAGGAATGGGGTCTGGGGGAAGCGATGTGCGGGCTGCTCTCACCTTGCTCCTTGACGGAGGCCCTGCTGCCCAGCGCCGAGCGCTCCGCAATCAGCTGGCTCGTGAACGTCATGAACTCCTGCACACTGCGGGGACAGAGCACCGGGCCGGGGGGCAGTGCTGGGGGGAAGCAGCTGTCCCACAGCTCCGTGGTGCATTGGGGTAAAAAACCCTTCTCCCACCGTCCCCCAGGTATGGGCTGGGGGGCTGCAGCTGAGTGGTAGGTTTTCCTTTGGGAAGAGGCTGGACCTTGCACCTCTGCAGAGTGGCAACCCCCAAACAAACACCTCCAGCCACCAACCACACCCCTCTAAATCTTCCCCAGACCCAGGGGAGCAGCCAGCTCCCTCTGGCTGCAGTGACAGACTTGTGTCCTTGGGCTGAACTTGCTTTTAGGGGATTTAGCAGAAAGCAAAAATGCCATTGAACCTGGATCTGCCCAGCCAAATCCTGGTGACCAGCTGCACCATGGAATCATGAGAATGGCCTGGGTTGGAAGGGACCATCCAGTTCACCCCCTGCTCACACCTTCCACTAGAATCACAGAACCATAAAATATGCTGATTTGGAAGGGACCCATCAGAATCAAGTCCAAGCCCTGGCTCTGCACAGAACACCCCAACCATCCCACCCTGTCCCTGAGAGCGTCGTCCAAATGCTTCTTGAACTTAGGCTTGGTGCTGTGACCACTGTCCTGTAGAGCCTGCTCAGTGCCCAAACACCCTTTGGAGGAAAAACCTTTTCCTGATATCCATCCTAAACCTCCCCTGACACAGCTCCAGCCATTCCCTCAAGTCCTATCACTACTGGTCACAGAGAGCAGAGATCAGAGCTGCTTCTCCACTGCCCCTCAGGAGGATGTTGAAGAGCACAATGAGGCCTCCCCTCAGTCTTCTTCAGCTGAATATACCTAGTGCCCTCAGATACTCTGCATATGGCGCCCCCAGACCCTTCCCCATCCTTGTGGCCTCCTTTGAACTCTCCAATGGCTTAATGTCTTTTTTATATTGTTGCGCCCAAAACGACCCCAGGACTCGAGGTGAGGCCACCCCAGTGCAGAGCACAGCAGGACAACCCCTCTCTGGCCAGTGCCAGGACAGGGATGTCCCTCCTGGCTGCCAGGGCACTGCTGACTCAGATCCAACTGGCTATGCACCAGGACTCCCAGGGCCCTTCCTGCACCTGCTCTCCAGCCTCTCATTCCTCAGTCCATACACACAGCCCATCCATCCCAAGTCCAGAATCCAGCACTTTCCCTTGTTAAACTCCACACTGTTGGTGACTGTCCATCTCCCTGATTTGTTGAGGTCTCTCTGCAGGGCTTCTCTGTCCTCGAGGAATTCGACAGCTCCTCCCAATTTAGTGTCATCAGCAAACGTACTTAGTATTCGAGTCCTGAGTCCAGGTCATTAATGAAGATGTTGAAGTCCACAGGACTGAGGATGGAACCCTCAGTGCCACTCTGATGTCACCCCAGTCACTGTCACTCTTTGTGCCTGACCCATGAGCCATCCCATGATGTGTTTATCCAGCTGGGGGCCGGACAGTTTGTCCAGAAGGATCCTGGGAGAGACAGTATCAA
Source organism: Origma solitaria (assembly GCA_013397895.1). NCBI lineage: Eukaryota > Metazoa > Chordata > Aves > Passeriformes > Acanthizidae > Origma > Origma solitaria. Next base: position 76,145 of record VZRL01001569.1, on the reverse strand, counting down.
AAGCAGTGCTGAAGTCCAAAAAGATTCCACCTACTGGCTTTCATGGATCAACCAGGTGGGTGTTAGAAGAAAATCAGGTTCAAGAAACAGGACTTTCACCTCCCAAAGCTGTGATGGCTATGACTGATAACTGTATTGTCCTCCAGGTGTTTTTCAATACCTCCCAGAATAATCTTTTCCATTATTTTGTCAGGCAGTGAAGTGAGATTATAGGCCTGTAGTTTCCGGGGTCCTCCTTACTGCCCTTCTTGAAGATCGGAACAACGTGACAGTTTGCTCCAAGCCCCAAACAACCTGGCCCTGAACACTTTCAGGGATTCAGCATTCACAGCTTCTTCTCTGGGCAAACTGTGCCAGTGCCTCACCACCCTCAGAGGAAAGAATTTCTTCCCAATGTCCAACCTAACCCTGATCTCTGTCCATGGGATATTTGTCCATTCCACCTTGTCCTGTCACAGAATCACAGGATCATTTAGGTTGAAAAAGATGGCCAAGATCATCAAATCCAACCTTGTCACCCAGACCAGAGCACTGAGTGCCACATCCAGTCATTTCTCGTGAACACCTCCAGGGATGGTGTCTCCACCACCACCCTGAGCAGTCCATTCCAATGTCTGACCATTCCCTCTATGGAAAAAATCCTCTTTATGTCCAACCTGAACCTCCCGTGGCACAGCCTGAGGCCATTTCCTCTCATCTTGTCCCTTCCTCCCTGGAAGCAGAGCCCGACCCCCACCTAACTGTGCCCTCTTGTGAGGGAGTTGTGGAGGGTGAGAAGGTCCCCCCTGAGCCTCCTCTTCTCCAGGCTGAGCCCCCCCAGCTACTCCAGGCCCTTCCTCAGCTCCTTTCCTGACTCTGGACATGGTCCAGCCTCTCAATGTCCTTCTTGCCATGAGGGGCCCAGAGGGGGACACAGCACTCAAGGGGCCTCAGCAGTGCCTGCCCAGGGGATGGTCACTGCCCTGGGCCTGTGGCCACACCACGGCTGGTACAGGCCAGGTGCCACTGGCTCCTTGAACCCCTGGGCTCATGTCCAGCCGCTGTCGACCAGGAGCCCCAGGTTCTTTTCCAACTCTCCAGCCACTCTGCTCCCAGCCTGAAGCACTGCCTACAGTTGTTGTGGCCCAAGACCAGGACCTGGCACTTGGCCTTGTTGACTCTCACGGCGTTGGTGTTCACCCATCAACCCAGCCTGTCACTCCGTGCCTGTGTCCAAAGTCCCTCTTCCAGCTCTCTTGGAGCCCCTTTAGGCATTGGAAGGGACCCTAAGGTGTCCCCACATTCTTCTCTTCTCCAGGTGAACACCCCCAGCTCTCCCAGCCTGGCCCCAGAGCATCTCCATGGCCTCCTCTGGACTTGTTCCAGCAGCTCCACATCTCTCTGATATCAGAGAGCCCGAGGCAGCTCTGCAGGTGGGGTCTTACCTGCGCGGGTTACAGGGGCAGAACTCCCCCTGCTCACACTGGGGATGAACCCAGGACAGGGATACCCTCCCCATCCCAGGGGATGTTTGACCCCACAGGCACCCAGCCACCACTTTGTGTCAAAGTTAAGGACTATCCTTAAGCCAGACTTGCTCTAAGTTTGGAAAACATTCCTGAGCCCAGGCTCAGGCCTGCCCAACAGGCCCCTCAGTGATCCCTCCTCACCCCACAGCTAAGGAAAAGAGGCCAAAAGTAATGAGCAAGAGTAAAATAAAACTGTGTCCAATACACCACATCCTAGGCATGCTGGGATTAGCCAATGTGAGGCAACACATTCCCCAATTCAGCTGGAAAATCCCAGGAATGGATATTTGTCAGGGATCAGGTTACAGAGTTTGTCAAACACCAAGAAGTGGGACAGCTCCTGCTTGGGAGGTGACGTGGTGTCAAGGAAATGTCACTGGCCACAGACACTGGAGTGGCAAAGACCATGGTTTTCTGACTGCCTCCGACTGCTGGAAGCAATTGCAGAGGGGAAATTGCCTTTCACAGCTTACACATCCCTTAGAGGGGTCTGCATTCCTCCCAGCCCAGACACCAGCTCCACAGAGACTCTGGACTGTCGGGGTTTCGGGCACTGCAGAGAAAAGTCCAGCCCAAGGATTCCTGAACATTTCTGCTTTGGTAGAGAGGGAGCATGGACACCTTCCTCCTAATCTAGAGATCTGCTGCCACGGCCCCCTACGATGAGCCCAGGCTTTCATATTTAGATTGGAAAAGACATTTAAGATCACTGAGCCCAATCATATGTCAGTCAGATTCCAACATGTATCTTCTTCAAGGATAACTCTTCCACTGGGAATACTGCTTTTATTTTCCAGTATTCCTGAAGAAACTGCCCACTGAAGACTTCATTCTGCCTTCCTGACCCTGCCAAACTCCTTGGCAGCTGTTCAGAGACATGAGCTACTAGCACAGCCCAGCCCTGTGCTGTGCTCCTGCCCAGCAGGTTCCACAGCTCCCAGGAGCCACAGCTTTGTTTATCCCAGATCCAACCCTTCAACCCAACTCTCTGGGAACTCCACAGCCTCGAAAAAAATGGATATGAAGCATTTTAACCCAAACTTCAGCTAAAAACACCTTAAACATCACACCTGAGCCAAGCTCTTGCAGACCCTCCAAGCACCACCTGTGAATCAGCCCAGGATAAGCATCAAATCCAGAGAACAGCTGCAAAACTGACATGCACAAACCATTCCCCCTCTCCGAACCTCACTGCTCTTCCCGAAATCCCAGACTTTTCTTTAAGCAAAGACACAGTCCACTATGGCGAAAGCCCACAGCATAACCACACAGGGAATCTCCTCAGGATTTAGGCAAACAAGAGCTGCAGCTACAGTGTTTTGAGATCGCAGCTGATGTCACACACTGGCATAGCTCCATGTCCCACTCACACATCTGGCTAAGAAAGAACTTTTTATGACAGTCTTACTTCAGTCTTTCCCCTTTATCCCTGGAATTACAGAACTAAATGTGTCTGACGTTCCATAAAACCTTGGCATGGAAAATTTGGGTCCCAGAGCAATTTCCTAACTCCTTTACCATTTAAAGCAGGCACCTATTCCACAGCAAGGAAATCCTGGCTATTCCACAGAAAGTTCCTGTTTTGTTTTACTGCTTCAGGAGGTTCTTGGGAGCTGCCAAGAGCTCCCTGATCCCTGTGTGCCCAGAGTGGTCAGTGGAACACTGGGAGCCTGGACTGGCATCCAGGGCTCAACCAGCTCACCTGAAGCCATTGGAATAACCTCAGCAAGGTTTTGTGGGCTGGGAAAAGCTTCAGATGAGTCCAAACAACTCATGGGCACCAGGATCCAGGCAAGTCTTGTCAGCCTGGCACAGCCGGGTCTCCTCTCAGCCCACCTGAGGAAGAGCTGACTCCACTCTCAGGGCATTCCCTGTGCCCTGATTTCATTGCTTGGCTACACTGGAGGATTTGTGGAGTCAGACCTGATCTACTGCTGGCTGGGGCTCCACGCCTTTCACTCCATTCCTGAGGCTGACCCATCACTTCAAGTGCTGCAGCAGGTCACAGCTCCCCAAGGAGTGGCTCTGGGGGTATTATCCCTTAGGAAAAGCCTTTCACTGCTGCCACTGCAGCTCCAGTGGGGCAGAAAACCTCCAAAAACCTTCTGCTTCCCCTCCCCAAGGTCCTGCCTGAGCCACATGCCAGCCTCCAGCAGGCACAAGCATTTCCCCCTCCCCAGTCCCCCTTCAAAGGTTCCAGCAACCCAGCACCCACCTGGATCTCTGAAAGAAGTTGAAGGTGGACACATCGTAGGCAGCTTTGAGCAAATGCACTTTGGGGTCACCTTTGTAAAGGACACTTAGGCTGTAGAGCCTCATTGCGGTGGCTCCCTGGGCCTGAGGGGAAAGGAAGGGTTGAGGCTGAACACATGCAGGGGCCAGGACATCTCCAGACCGCTCTATGCCACCCCTGTGCCTGCGCGCCCCCCCAAACCCTCCTTCCATCCTTTAAATGCTATCCCAGGCAGCCAGAACCCCCCTGACCCCCAGAGCCGAGCCCAGCCCGACACCGCACCCCGACCCCCGCCCAGCCAAGCCTCCCCAGCCCAGCCTAATCAACCCCTGCCCTCAGCTTTCCCAGCTGTCCCAGTATAACCCAGCCCCCACCCCCGGATCACCCAGTAAAACCCAGTCCCTGCACCTAGTGTAACCCGGCCACTCTTCAGTATAACCCACTGTAACCCAGCCCTCGGCCCCAGTAATCCCAGACAGATCAGCCCCGTCTTCCCCTGTACAGCCCAGTTCCCCCGTAATGACTCAGCACAGCCCAGTCCCCCCCAGCACAGCCCCCAGCCCGCCCCGGTACCGACGCTGCGCTCGCAGCTCAACGCAGGAGGCTCCGCCGGAGCGATGGGTGCCACCCGGAAGTGGAACCGCGGCGGCCGGAAGTGCCCCAGCCCTCGGCAGTGCCACGGGACTCCCGCCGCCCTGCGCACGCGCCGAGCTCGCGCCGGCCCCTCAGCCTCCTGACCAATCACCAGCCGCCTGCCCTCCCTCCGGCCTCAGCCGGGCGACCAATCAGCGCCGCGCTGGCGGCGGGGGGCAGCGTTCGTTCCTCAGCGTGGCCAGCAGGGGGCGCTGTGCCCGACGGCCGGGACTGCGTGAGGGGGCGGAGCGAGGGGCGGGGCCTGCTCGCCCCTGCCGCTTCTGGGCGCGGGCTCCCGGAGGGGCGGGGCCCTGCGCTGGGACCGCTCTGTGGGGCCATATCCCCACTGTGTGGGGCCTCTCTGAGCAGGGGCGCCTCGGGGGAACAGCCTCACCTGGGTGCAGGGGGACACCCTGGGGAGTGGGGACCATTCCATGGGGCTGTTCTGCCCCTGGATGGGGACCCCTCCGTGGTGGGGGTGCACTGACGAGGGGTGGGTGAATCCCCCAAGTGTTTGGGATCCCTCAGAGGGGTAAGGACCCCTCTGTGTGTGGGCACCAGCACGGGGGCAGGGCTACCGGAGCCCTCCTGTTTCTCCAGGTGCCCCCTGCGCAGGTGAGGTACTATGGGGTGACTGTTTGTCGGTGTCAGGCCCTGCTCTGACACCGACAAACTCTCTGTGCTCCCCAGAGCCCCCTCAGTCCCCCACTGACTTCCATGCACCCCCGTGGGGGACACACATGGCAACCCCAAACCCTCTGTCTTCCCCAGAGCCCCTCAGTCCCCCATGGGACTATCACCCCCATCTAGGCTTCTCGGGGACCCTCCCCAGCTCTATGTCTGAGGAGATGCTGCCACAGACCAACACCAGGAGGTTTCGGAGTCCACCCATGACAAAGAGTGCTCCTCATACCATTTGGACCTCCGTAGTCCCCTATTGCCACAACACTGGGTGGATAACAGAGCTCCGAGGGTAAATGGGGGTGGCCATGTAACTGTCCTCAAGTCCAGCACCCATCCCCAATCTGTTGTGAAGCCTGTTGTGGTGTGCTGAATCCTTTCCCATCCTGGGAGCTCGGAACACTTCCCAGTCTCCCTTGCCCCTCTGTGGGTGTCTGTAGGCCGTGCTGTGTCCGCGGTCTCCATGGGAGCATGCCGGTTGCCAAGCCGGCCGGTGGAGTGCTTGCCACCACCATAGAGCCGTTGGTATGACAACGGGGACACGGGTGACCCGGGGCGTGGTGCTTCGCGTGACGGGGCCAGTGGCCCCCGCTGGGAGGGTCCTGGCCGAGCCTCACCAACGCACCAGGGGGTCCCCACAGGCTGCCAGAACCCACTGCGCTGGGCTGGGACCCCACGCCAACACCAGCCTGGGAATTTATTGACACATTAAGGAAGGAAGCAGGAGAGCGTAAGCGGAAGCCCCCTGGAGCGAAGGATGTGGGGTGACAGGGCTGATCCCACCAGGGCCCCGGGCCCTGCTTCCTGCCCCTCCGCTTGAGGCCTGGGGGCATCGGAGCCCCCTCAGTGGGTGCTGGACTGGGGTGTCAGATGAGATAACGCAGCGAAAGTGGAGCATCCGCGTGCAGAGCAAGGGACGGAGCAAGGGACGGAGCAGCCCAGCGCCTGCCGGACACCCTCCAGGACACGGCAGGGGGCTCCCCCAGGCCAGGCACCACGGTGGGGGCACAGGGGCTGAGGGGGGCACGGCTTGGCCCGCAGCCCACCCTACCCTGCCAGCTGCCCCCATGCTGGATCACCGAGCCAGGATGGAGAGCAGCAGGAAGGAGAAGGTGAGGCCACTGCGAGGGTAATGCTGGGGGTCCGGGGGGTGCCCAGTGGGTGTGGGGAGCAGTGCAGATCCTCATGGGGGTTCCAGTCTTACCTGGAGCGAGTGGAGCGAGTGGCCAGGTGCTCCCAGCATCTCCGAAGCTTCCAACACAGGTAGCCAGGAGGATGGCTGGGCGGGGAGGACACCAGCTCCCAGGCAACCTGGGGGCAGCCCAGCATGCCCCAGGGGGGTCCCCATCCCTGAGATCACCCCCCCAGCACAGCACAGGCCCCACAGCACTGAGGGCTCATGATGGAGCTGGGAGCATTAGTGGGATGCTCTGCTGGGCTGGGATGCTCCCACCGTCCCATCACTCTGGGCATCTTGCAGCCATGCAGCTGCATCCCCAGGATGAGATGGAGCCTGTCACCTCCTTCAGCTGGTTGTCATTGTTGTCACCGAGGCACCCAGCAGGATGGCACATGGCTCATCCCCAGTCAAACACCAGTTTATGGAAAGCATCCTCTCCCAGATGGATTGAGCTCATGGGGCCATGGGTGAGGAAAGTGGAGACATTCCCTGCTGCCAGCTGGGACACCGAGGAGATACCAAGGGGACACTGAGGGGACTCAACACGTGCTGGACCAGCAGAGACAGGTGTCACGGGCCACTGCAGCCAGCAGCCACATGGTTCCCAGCTCCATTTCTTTTGTGGGATGCACTGGAGCACACCATTTCCATGGGAAGCTGAGAGCCAGATAACATCATGTGGGAAGAGTAAATCCTTCCAGGAAAGAGCCAAACCTATTGTTTTGAAGGCAAGTGAAAAGATGAGTAGGAACATGTGGTGCTGAGATGGAAAAAACATTGGAGAAATAAAATTCAGACTCCCAGGTGCCAGCCTTGGTACAGGGACCCTTCGGCTGTGGCAGATCTGGTGTTCCCATGCCAAATGGCACTGTGGGATGGATTAGTACTGAATACCTTCAGCCAACAACCCAGAACCTACTTTGATGGATGATCGAATCCAACTCCATGCTTTTCCTGGCAGGATTTTTCCAATCATCCTGGGCCAAACACATTCTGGGTCATGGCAAACCTCACCGCAGTGCTGCTGTGGGTGCCCGGCCCTGTTCTGTGGTGTCCGGCAATGTCCCTGACCCAGTGAGGTCCGTGCTGCAGCCATGTATCTTGGGGTCTTGTCTCTCAGCACCTGGGGGTCCAGGTCTAACGGAGCCCCCAGCATTCAGGACCAGGATGGAGTGGGGAGGTGCCAGAGTGCTGGGGTCATGCCAGGGTGGCAGGATCCCACCCAGCTGTGGGTGATGGCTGAGACCACAGAAGCTCTGCAGGGCCTCAGATATTTGGGCTGAGCCTCTCCTCGGGGGGTTGGAGGCCAAGGGATGGCATTGGGGGTAGGGTGATGTGCCAGGATGGAAGGCAGCTGGACTGAGCCGAGGCAAAGGGTGCCCCCTATGTTGGGATGCTCCAAATCACACCCCAAACGCTTTACTGAGCCCCCTACCCCAAAACCTGTCAGGAAACAGCAGCAGCCTCGAGGCAAACATCTGTGAGCCGGCGAGAGCATTGGAGCCTACCCGGAGCCCGGTGACTAATGAGCCCTAATGCTGCCGACTGCAGCTGGCGGAGGAGTGCCGGCTCCAGCTCCATCTGACAGCCGGGGCACCTGGCTCCAGCCCTGCCGGCTAATGGAGGCTGCGCCAAGCCCGAGGTTGCTACGGAAAGGATAAACACGGATCCTTCTTGCCAGGTGCTTCCCTGGAGTGGGCCCTGTGGCTCTCCCTGGCAGCGAGGCAAGGCAGCAACCCCCGAGAATATTCCTGCCTGCCTGCCCTCTGCCCATATTAGCCCCACATTTGATGGGTGAAAAATGGACCCCACGATTCCCAGTGGGATACAGGGAGAGGGATGCTCCCAGGGGAACAAGGAAGACACACCAGTGTCTTAATCATTAAAGAATCCTTGGTGGGAGATGTTGTGCTCCTCAATGACGTGGCCAGAAGCACTCCTTGCTGGGAATGACCCTGGGATTCATCAGGATGGGATGTCCCAGGTCCATGCTGTAATGGTGCCAGCTTCTACACAGCCATCCAAAAAATTCAGCTGGGTGATGGGGACAGCAGAACTCCAGTGCCAACCCTGGTCCCCAGGGACCCCAGAGCCGACTGTGGCATCCTGCAGGCAGCACCAAAAGAGGAATTGGTGCCTTGTGACAGTCCTGTGGATTCCCTGATGCATCTGTTCAGATGGAGGAGAATAGCAGAGCAATGGGATAAGGCATTTCAGGGTGTCCATGTGCCAGTGGGGAAACCCAGGGCTGGGGGAAGGGAAATTTGGCTAATTCTTGCAGTTCAGGCCCCTTGCATCCCGTATCCCTTGTGTGCAGGTGGAGCAGATCCTGTCAGAGTTCCAGCTGAAGGAGGAGGACCTGAAGAAGGTGATGTACCGGATGCAGAAGGAGATGGACCGAGGGCTCAAGCTGGAGACACATGAGGAAGCCTCTGTCAAAATGCTGCCCACCTATGTCCGCTCCACACCTGAGGGCTCTGGTACCGTGTCACTCCTGGTCCCTTATGTGTCACCCCTCCTCAGACCCCATCAAGTTCCATGTGGAAGGCTGAGCCTACCTAGAGCCCATCACCTTCTCCTCCTCTCCCCGGCTTTGCAGAGGTGGGAGATTTCCTGTCACTGGACCTGGGCGGCACCAATTTCCGTGTGATGCTGGTGAAGGTGGGCGAGGGGGAGGAGGGGCAGTGGAAGGTGAAGACAAAGCACCAGATGTATTCCATCCCGGAGGATGCCATGACTGGGACAGCTGAGATGGTCAGTGGAGCACACGGGGCATCCCATCCCCTCCCAGTCCCTTTCATTGTGTGTGTTTCAGTGGGGACACTGGAGGGGACACCCCCATCCCTCCAGCCAGCAAAAGCCGGGGGGTGGCCAGGCCTGGGGAACCCATGGTGGGGACAGTGTCCATGCAAGGGCAGTGGGAGGCTGGGTACATCCCTTGGCAAAGGCTGGACCTCCTGTCTTCCAGCTCTTTGACTACATCTCTGAGTGCATCTCCGATTTCCTGGACAAGCACCAGATGAAGCACAAAAAGCTGCCCCTGGGCTTCACCTTCTCCTTCCCCGTGCGGCATGAAGACATCGACAAGGTGAGGGGGTGGCTGGGCAGCACAAGGGCTATGGGGTGCCCGAGCCTCAGCTACACCCACAGCCCCATTTTGGTCTGACCCCCATTCCAGGGCATCCTCCTGAACTGGACCAAGGGCTTCAAAGCCTCCGGCGCGGAAGGGAACAACGTGGTGGGGCTGCTGAGGGATGCCATCAAACGGCGAGGGGTGAGAGAATCAGACAGCTGTGCTGGTACCGCTGTGGGGCAGAGACCCCAGCACCCCCGGCTGTCCCTGCAATGGGCTCACTGAAGCCTGGCTGTGCCTGCAACAGGGCCATTGGAGTCTGGTGTGTCCCCAGGAAGGGACCACTGGAGCATAGCTGTCCCCGTGATGGGGCCAGTGGAGCCAAGTGTGTCTCTGGGCAGGGCTGTTCCATGCATGTGTGCACACCTGTGCATGACACATGCCCAGGTCCTCACCCTTGGCGACCATCCACCCCAAACCCTCCTGTTGTGGGACAGCCTGACCACCCATGAGCCCACAGTGGTCCCTGTCCCCAGGACTTCGAGATGGATGTGGTGGCGATGGTGAATGACACGGTGGCCACGATGATCTCCTGCTACTATGAAGATCACCGGTGTGAGGTTGGGATGATTGTGGGTAAGATGCCCCTTCTTCAGGGACACATGGCTGGGGACAGGGAACCATCCCATGGCCCGCTCCTCTGCTGCTTCCCTTGTCATTTTGTGGAGGACACACTGCGGACGGGGTGGCAGTGGCACCCTGGTGAGGTGTCTGGTGGTTGGGACATCCGATAGCATTGCCTGTCCCCAGCATGGTGGTTGGGACACTTTGGGAGTAGAAAGCAGGTGGTCCCCACGGGGCTGCCCTCCCCCCAGACTGTTGGTGGCTCTGGCACCTCATCATAGAGATTGGGTCCTGTGGAAGGCAAGCTGGTGTCAGAGGGCTGGCTGGTGGGGGATGAGTTTGAACCCTGCTGGCTCCATCCCCCACTCCCTGCAGAGAGCAGCCCCCCACCTCCCCCAGCCCCTCACTATCTTTAGTGCCGTCAGCCATGTGCCAATGTGCCATCTGGGCTCCACGTCCCTTCACCTGGGTAAACACATGCTGGGTTGTTTATCAGCTTCTTGCGGCTGGGCTGGCCTCAGCACAGTGCCCAGAGCCCCCAGGACCCTGCAATGGGGACAAGTGGCCAGCCAGGGCTGTGGGGACACTGTGGGGGTGGGGAGCAGGAGGGATGTCCATCCCCATCACTGCAGGACAAGGATGTGCAGCTCCAAGTGCAGCCCTCAGCCATTACCTCAGTCACCGACTCCTAGTGCTCATGGAACAGCAGGCGCTGGCTAATCAGTCAGTTCTTTTACTCTGAAATGAGGTCTAGCATGGAATCATGGAATTGTTTGAGTTAGAAAAGCCTCTAAGGTCATCAAGTCCAACCGTTCCCCCAGCAATGTCATGACCATCACTAACCCATGTCCCCAGGTGTCACATCCACATGGCTGTTAAATCCCCCCAGGGACAGGGACTTCACCACTGCCCTGGGCAGACTGTGCCAGGGCTGAACAGCCCTTTCCATGAAGGAGTTTTCCCAATATCCAACAGAAACCTCCTCTGGTGCAACTTGAGGCTGTTTCCCTTCTATCCTTGGAACAACCTGGTCTAGTCAAAGGTGTCTCTGCCCAGGGCAGGGTGGTGGAATGAGATGAAATTTGAGGTCCCTTAGAACCCAAACTATTCCACAATTCCATGATTTGATGATTCTATTGCATCCCAATGCCAGGTGGAGTAGGGATACAGATTTGGGACCTATGTAGTAAGTTCCCAACCATCCTTGGTTCTGGCTTTCATAAAATCACAGAATGGTTTGGGTTGGAAGGGACTTTAAGGATTACCCAGTTCCATGTCATGGGCAGGGACAGCTTCCACTAGACCAGGTTGTCCAACCTGGCTTGGAACACTTCCATGGATGGAGCAGCCATAGCTTCTCTGGGAAACCTATATTAGTCCCTACCACCCTCACGCAGAGAGATTTCTTCCCAATATCCCATCTAAATTTCCCCTCTTTTAGTCTAGAACCTTCCCCTCATGTCTTGGAGCCACCCTTGAAGTAGTTGTATGCCATGGTGCCAGTCACCAGGCTGAGGAATGTCCCTCAGACTCCGTATGGGTCCCAACCCCTCTCCTGACACGTCTGGACTCTCTCCAGTTCTTCCCCATTGCTCCACAAGACTATCCCAGCTTTATCCCAGTTGGGATGGGAGGGCGGTGGCGGGGGTGTCACTGCTGTCCCCCCACCGCCCAGACCCATCCCCAGTTCCCGGCAGGGACGGGCTGTAACGCCTGCTACATGGAGGAGATGCACAACGTGGAGCTGGTGGAGGGCGATGAAGGGCGGATGTGCGTGAACACGGAGTGGGGGGCCTTTGGTGCCTCTGGGGAGCTGGACGAGTTCCTCCTGGAGTACGACCGCGTGGTGGACGAGACCTCACTTAACCCCGGTCAGCAACTGTAAGGAATAGGAGAGATCCAGTTCCTCTGGGCATCCCTCCCATCCCCTGTGCCACGCTGGGCTCAGCTCCCCAGCATGGGTGTCCTTCACCCTGGGCTGTGCCCATGCATGGGAGCACATCCAGCAAGGAGGGGGGAAGGAAAGAGTGGGTGCTGTGGGATGTGGCCCCTCAAATCCCAGCTCTGATGCCACTCCCTCGCCTATGCCCCCCCCCAGGTATGAGAAGATCATTGGGGGGAAGTACATGGGGGAGATCGTGCGGCTGGTGCTGCTGAAGCTGGTGGATGAGAACCTGCTCTTCAACGGAGAGGCCTCTGAGAAGCTTAAGACCCGCGGGACCTTCGAGACCCGCTTCATGTCTCAGATCGAGAGGTACAAGGCTGGGGGTGACACCCCCAAACCAGCCTGCCAGGCTGCATCACACTGGGAGGTCTATGCTCTCATTCCACACTGGTCCAGGTGTACCGGGGAGTCTGTGGTCTCACTCTGCACTGGGCTGACCCACATGGGGATCCCCCGATTCCATCATCCTATACCTGTCCACTTTGACTGCCTCATATTGGGTTCCTTTATCCTGTACCTCTCGCCAGCCTTCTCTGTCCATCTTGGAGTCCCCACAACCTGCCACGCATATCACAGTGTCCCATGTCATGGGCCCATCAATATGAGACATCATGATCCCATCATCCCATACGTGCCTGCTCTGTCCCACATTGGGGTCTCATGTCCCGTCACCCCACATTAGGGGGGCCCACTTCCAGGTCCCTCTGTCCCATCACCCCACATCAGCCCTCTACAGCAGCCCCATGTTGGGGTCCCCTATCCCATCACCCCACGCCAGCCTGCTCTGACTGACCCAGCTGGGGTTTCCCATCCTGTCACCCCATACAACTGTTCCATGTGAGGTTCCCCCATCCCATCACTGCCCCATCCCTCTCCAGCTGCTGTGCCTGGGGTCCCCACCCCCCAGCCCTTGCTGACCCCCTTCTCTCCCCCCACCCCAGCGATTCTGATGACCGCAAGCAGATCTACAACATCCTGTCAGCCTTCGAGCTGCTGCCGTCTCGGACGGACTGTGAGATCGTGCGCCGGGTATGTGAGAGTGTGTCTACACGTGCCGCCCAGATGTGCTCGGCTGGGCTGGCCGGTGTCATCAACCGCATGCGGGAGAGCCGCAGCCAGGACACCCTCAAGATCACTGTTGGAGTCGATGGCTCTGTCTACAAGCTCCATCCCAGGTAGGGATCCCCAGACCCTTCCCCCCACCGACATCCCTATCCTCTTCCTTCATCCCCCAAGCCTTGACCCCATTTGTGACCTTTCCCACTCCCCAGCTTCAAGGACCACTTCCACGCCACAGTGCGGCAGCTGACGCCCGGCTGTGACATCACCTTCATCCAGTCAGAGGAAGGCAGTGGGCGCGGGGCTGCCCTCATCTCGGCTGTGGCCTGCAAGATGGCCTGCATGATGGGGCAGTGAGCTGGACTCGGTGGGGGGATGGCAGGGGCTGGTGGTCCCGCTCAGAGTGCTGTGGGAGCACACACGGATGCAGGAAGGAGGCGGCTCCAGCCCCCCAATAAACGGGGTGTGTGTGGACTTCTCTGGGGCCACTTGGGCCAGTGCTCCTCGTGCCTCTCCTCCCATGCTGGCTGGGAGAACCCCATGGGGCTGCCCCACACGTATGGGGCAGCCGAGGAGCTTCCCATGCTCTCACCCCCCCACATCCTCACACAGCTGCAGCAAGGGGGGCTCCAGCATGCCCCAGCCCCTCTGCTGTGGAAAGCCCCCCAGGAGGGTTGGCCTAGAGATAAGGGGCTCTTTGGGGGTACTTGCGGGGGGCTGTCAGGGTGGAGGAGCTCCCCACCAGTAAGCCATGGGGTGCAGAGACTGACCAGAGTGCACCAGTAATGAGCCAGAGATTTTGGGGAGATCCCCTCCAGCCATGTCCCCACAGTGGGGATTGGGTGGGGAGCAGGGTGTCCTGACTCCCCAAACTGGGCACTGACCCACACCAAGGGCTAAATCCTGCTTCCACCAGCACCCCAAAACCTAGCGGGTCTCAGCCCATCCCAAACGGGGACACATAGATTATCTCCAGAGCTGTTCCATGCTCCAGGGTGACACAGCTCAGACCCTTCCCTATTTCACAGAATCACGGAATCAGCCAGGTTGGAAAAGACCTTTGAGATCATCGAGTCTAACCTATGACCTAACACCACCTTGTCAACTAGACCATGGCACTGAGTGCCACATTCTTAAACACCTCCAGGGACAGTGACTCCACCACCTCCCTGGGCAGCCCATTTCAGTGCCCAATCACCCCTTCTGTGAAGAAATTCTTCCTAATGTCCAATGTAAACCTCCTCTGGCACAGCTTAAGACTGTGTCCTCTTGTCCTATTCCAAGCTGGGAGAAGAGACCAACACCTACCTGGCTACAATCTCCTTTCAGGGAGTTGTAGAGAGTGATGAAGTCTCCCCTGAGCCTCTTCTTCTGTAGACTAAACAACCCCAGCTCCCTCAGCTGCTCCTCATAGGGCTTGTGTTCCAGACCCTCCATTAGCCTTGCTGGTCTTCTCTGGACACACTCCAGCATCTCAACATCTTTCCTAAATGGGGGGCCCAGAACTGGACACAGCACTCAAGGTGTGGCTTAATCAGTGCCAAGAACAGGGGAAGAATCACTTCCCTAATCCTGCTGGCCGCACTATTCCTGATGCACCTTGGGACAATAAAGAGGGGATAAAAGTCAGGGTCTTGGGCAGGGTTTCAGGGTCCCTCTGGAACACCCCAGTGTATTGGTGTTCCCTGAAAGGTCTGGGGCACCCCAGAGATTTGAGTTCACCAGAGGGTCTGGAGTAGAGTATTGGGGTCCCTCTGGGGGTCATGGGCACCATAGGGTGTTGGAGCCCCTCTAAGGGTCTGGAAGGACTGCAGCATACTGTGGTTTCCTGAAGGCTCTGGAGACAACTCAGGATTTTGGGTCACTCTGAGGATCCGGAGCACCCCAGGGTGGAGGGTTCTCCTGAGACACCAGTGTGTTGAGCTCCCTTTGGGGATTTGGGGCACCCCAGGGTCTGGGGCCCACTCAGGGTGTTGGGATCAGCCCTGGGGGTGTGGTGTCACTCCATGGTATTGGGCCATATTGGGGGTCCGAGGTTATAATCTGGGTATTTGGGGCCGCCACACGGGTCTGGGGCGACCCTGGGACACAGGGGCACCCAGGATCTAGGGACATCTTGGGGTGCTGGGGTAACACTAGGGCATCTGGGACCACCTTGGGGGACTGGATCACCACAGGGTGTGGGGCCAACCTGGGAGGCTGGGACTACTGAGAGGCCTTGGTGTCCTCACAAAGAGTAGGGCCACCCCACAGCTGGACGGTGTATGTTGAGGGGCTGGGGACACTGGGGTGGGTCTGTGTCACCCCGAGGGACAAAGCCACCCCAGCAGTGCTGCTCCTGAAGCCCCTGGACCCACAGGTGGCACTGGGATCCCCATAGCTCATTACAGGTGGGGAAGGGAATCCCTCTGCTCTGCTTGGCTGCAGCCCTCAGCCTACAGGATTCCGTTTGTTTTGATTGGCTGCAGCCAGCAGCACCAGGGCTTCCTGTGCTTATTGGCGATTGCCAAAAGTAGATTCTTTGTGCTCTGATTGGCCACAGCCCTCAGCCAGCAGGATTCCCTGTGTTCTGATTGGCTGGCACCAAAAGGCATCCTTGAGCTCTGATTGGTGTCAGCGCTCAGAGACTTGCAGTCTCTCTGTTCCGATTGGCCAGGGGCAAACAGAAGAGATACCCTACACTCCAATTGGCTGGAATTTAAAATTTTTTAAAAACTGCGGGAAAAAGTGTGGGATTCCCTGTTCTCTGATTGGCTGGGACTAACAAAGGGATTCCTTGTGCTCAGCAGGGACAGTGCCAATGCCATGTGTCAGGGACAGTGAGGATGATCCCAAGCCCATAGCAGTGCCAGTGACAAGTGGGTGACAAGTTACAGTGCCAAGTGCAGGGACAGATGCAGCACCAGGCATGGGGATGTGCTGGTGCACAGTGAGGGGACAGTGACAGCCAGGGCCACCTGAGTGTGTGGAGGGAACCACTTACTCCAACCCCCACGGGACATGTCCCCACGCTACCACTGGCACCTTTGGTGTCACCTTGGCCCTGCTGGGGGCAGGCCAGGGCCAGACTGTCCCCTACCAGTGCCTTGTGCCATATGCCCTAGTCACAGTGTCCCCCCAGGGCAGACAAATGAGACAGGAGACACGCGGAGCCAGAGGAGGGACTTTAATGGGGGGAAGAGTGTTGGGAGGGAGGATGGTGGTGCTGAGTGGGCATTGGGGCTGGAGAGGCATCGCACCTTGGGAGGCACTCAGGGCTGTGCCTGTGGGGACAGGAAAGGGTGGGGTTGAGTCAGGGGCCAGCTGAAGCAGCTCCTCCAGCATTCCCCCTGCGCCACAACGCACTTTGGGGTGACCTGGCTCACCCCCACCCTACAGAGCTGCCGCAGGGAAGATTCAGGAACCCCAAGCACACTCCCACCCCTCAGGAAGGTGTGGGGTGCAGGATGTGGGTCACAGGGTGCAGGATGAGGGGTGCAAAGTGTGGGATGCAGGGCGGGGGATGTGGGGTGCAGGATTAGGATGTGGGGTAGCGGATGTGGGGTTCAGGACACGGTGCAGGACTGGGACCCAGGGTGCAGGATATTCGGTGCAGAATCAGGATATGGGGCGCAGGATGTGGGTTCAGGATCAGGGTGTAGGGTGCAGGGTATGGTGCAGGACAAGGGGTGTGGGACTGGGATGCAGGATGCAAGGGTGCAGGACACAGTGCAGGACTGGGATGTGGTGCAGGATATGCAGAGCAGGAGCAGGATGGGGGGTGCAGGATGGGGGTTCAGGATCAGGGTGTAGGGTGAAGGACAGGGGGTGTGAGATTGCAATGCAGGTTGCAGGACATGGTGCAGGATGCAGGATGTAGAATTGGGATGTGGGGTGCAGGACAAAGGGTGCAGGATGCAGAGTGCAGGGTGAGCCCATGGGATGCAGGATCACGATAAAGACAAGCACCGACCATGCTCAGGACCGGCAGATACCCATGGCAGAACAGATGTCCCGGGGCATGTCCCCATTCTGCAACCCCTCGGTGATCTGGTCCTGGTACTTTTTCACCAGCTGTTTGCACAGCCTGCCCACGACCCGGCCCAGTGCCTGGCAGCCCTTCTGCAGTGCTGCAGCCACCGCCGCCTGCCAAAGCCACTGCAGGTCAGGGGGCCGCAGGGACATGGCCCTGGTCCAGCCCCCCAGACCCTCATCACCCCTCACCTCATCGGGATCGTCACCTGCCAGTGCCTGTATCTTCTTCAGGACCCTGGTGCACACGCTGCACTTAATCCCCTTGCCCTGTGCCACGCCGTCTGCATCAGCCATGTCGTCCCCTTTGGCCACATTCCCCTGAGGGGACACAAAGACCTTCAGGGCTGCCTGGACCCCTGGGTGGCCCTGGTGGAAGCTGGGGGTGGGGTGCTCACCTGGGCCAGGCTGTCCCAGATGTCCTGGCACTGCTGCTCCTGGCCACAGCGTGTGGCCATGGCCATGTCCCAGCACCAGGACATGGGGTCACCCTGGCAGGGCAGAGTGACCGTGGCCTGTGTTGCTGCATGGGGACAGGATGGTGAGCATGGCCACAGGTTGGGAGCCCATCACTGAGGTCCCCGGGGACCCTGGAGATGCCCAGACCCCTAAACCACCAGCTGCAGGTACTCAGCCCCGTCCCCACCATCCCTTCTGCCTATACCCACACCCTCTTTCCTACATCCCTGAGTGCCTGTCCCCACACAGACCCCATCCCCATCACCCCCAGGTCCCCAAGCAGACCACAGCCCCCCAAGCTCAGTCATCCCGGCTGCCATCCCCATTATCCCCATGTGTCCCCTCTCCCCTCCACCTCGGTGTGACCATCCTCCCTGGCACGAGAGTCCCGATTACCTCCTACCACCACCAGCAGCAGGAGGAAGGCAGCAGCCATGGTGAGCCCACTGAGATGGTGCCAGCAGATGACCGACAGTGGGTGACAGCCTGCGTCCTGATACCTTTTATAGTGGGGCTGTGGGCTGTGGGTGTGGAGGACCAAAACCCCAAAACGCCTTAAAACAGAACCCCGCCGCTCCCCAGGGCACTTCGTGCTTCGCACCTCCACCCCTGCAGGAAGGGAACGCGGGGGGGCTCGGGGGGGACACGGGGGAGCTCAGCAGCCCCCAAGCTCCCCCCCAAGCTCGTCCCCTCAAGGAAGGCGCCCATAAGCCTCCCAGTGTGGGGCGAGGCGGGGAGCGGTCAGACCCCCGAGGGCTCCGGAGGGTGTATCCCGGGATCGGGGAGGTCTATCCCGGGCTCCCCTTTGGCCCCTCCGGGCTCTGGGGAGTCCAAGCGCTTGGGCTCAGTGCCCCACCGGGGTCAGTCCTGGTGTCCTTTCCGGGGTCGGTCACGGTGTCCCCCCCAGGGTTTGGTCCCGGTGTCCCTTTCACACCATGGTTTCCGTGGGGCCCCAGGGTCAATCCCGGTGTCCCCTTATCCCGGTCCCCTCCCCTCCATGTTCCCCGCCGCAGGACGTTCCCCGCCGTGCAGCGGCCTGGCACCGCCCTCTGCCCACAGCGGTTGCCATGGCGACTTCAATCGTCACTTCCGCCGCACGGTCGCTCAGCTTCCGAATCTGGGCGCGTTCGCGCCTTTTCCCGCCGCCGCCCCACCCCCATGGCGGGTCCCGGTGCCGGCCGTGACCCTCGTCCTCTGACCTCTCACCTCGTACGTGATCCGCGGGAGCCCCAGGCGAGGGCCGAGGCCGTGTGCCCTTTTGGGAGCGGCGGAGACCCTGACTGGGGGGGCTGGGGGGACCCTGTGAGGCCCTGCAGCCTGAGGGGCGCTGGGGCATTGGGCTTGGGGGTGTGGGAAGGGGCTGTGGTGTCCTCGGGGGATTGCTGGCGCCAGGGAGGTGTTTGGGGGTCCAGGGCCGCGGGGAAGGGGATTGTGCCAGGGGGAGTCTGTTGGGGGGGCCTGGGGGTGTCCAGGGGGCTATGCAGGGCCCAAGGTCCATTAGGGAGAGGGAGGTCCTGGGTCTCCCTGGGTACCCCCCACTGGGTACCCCCCGTGGCCAAGGTGTATTTTGGGGGAAGTTCAGATGTCCTGCTCCGGGGTGGGATTTTAGGAGAGGGTGGGATGGTCCTGTCAGCAGGATGAGTTTGGGGATGCCCTGGGTTGGGAGAAGAGGGAGGGAAGGGGGGCTGAGGGAGTACAGTGTGCAGAGGGAGGGTCAGACCCCGGACATGGTTTATGTTTTGGGGATGGGAAAGATTATTTTCAGGGGGACTGTTGTGTCTTGGGGTGACAGTGATGGCCGAGTGGGAGCCAGGATCCTTAATTCACCAATTTATTTTCCAGACCCATCGTTAGACCCCCATGTCCCACACCATGTTTTCGGAGCAGGCAGCCCCCACGGCAGAGGGGCTGCTGACCCCCCCCTCAGCTGAGCCCCCCACCTTCCCCAGGGTGCCTGTGTCAGGATACTCGGACTGCTCCCAGCCCTTCCAGCTGGGTGAGCGCAGCTTTTCCCGGCAGTATGCCCACATCTACGCTGTGCGCCTTGCTGGGATGCGGCCGGGACTGGAGCGGCGCGCGCAGAACCGATGGGGTGAGCCCAGGGGGACCCCCCCTTTATCAGGGCCCTGCCCCTGGAAAAACACTGAGGGGCTGGAGTGTGTCCAGGGGTAGGAATGGAGCTGGGGAAGGGGCTGGAGCACCAGAAGGGACTGTGGGAGCTCAGCCTGGAGAAAAGGAGGCTCAGGGGGGACCTTCTTGCTCTCTACAACTCCCTGGCAGTAGGGTGCAGCCAGCGGGGCATTGGGCTCTGCTCCCAGGGAACAAAGGACAGGACAAGAGGACACGGCCTCAAGCTGCACCAAGAGAGGTTCAGGTTGGATATTGGGAAAATTCCTTCATGGAAAGGGCTGTCCAGCCCTGACACAGACTGCCCAGGGCAGTGGTGGAGTCCCCATCCCAATGGGGAATTAACAGCCATGTGGATGTGACACTTGGGGACGTGTTAGTGATGGCCTTGGCAACAAGCATCTGTGGAGCTGCCTTAGGATTTCATCTCATTTGACCAGATTTCTATCTGGAGTCCAGAAGTGAGTGAATGTTCCCATCCTCAGGCTGGATATACCCTGCAGGCATCCCTGGGGGCAGAATCCATCCTTGCTGATGGGGGGGAATCCATCCCTGCAGCTGTGGGGTCCATCCCTGCTGGGCTGGGATCAACCCACAACCTTCCTGCAACCTGAGCATCTCCATTGTACCCAGTTGTCCCAGCGGTGTTTTACACCCTTGACAGGGCATATGTAGCAGAGCCCGCCCAAAACAGTTCAGCACCCCAGCTCTGGGATGCGCAGTAATGATGGGACAATCCATTTGCCGCTGGATTATGTGGTAATCCTGCTGCAGTTACCACCTGGAGTTCTGACCTTAGGACAAATCGCATTCCCCATCGCAGATAGGAGGGGGGTGCTGGCAGGGAAAACACAATTGTCTTTTAGCTGCAGCACTCCACACACTTTCGGGAGCAGGAGTTGAGTGTGAAGTTTGTCAGAGTGGTGCTGGGAGGCCCTGGCCAGGAAGTGGGGTACAGGAGGGTGCAGGGGGGTGAGAGGTGAGAGGTGCTGGTTGTGCTGGGGGGTGGCTGTTTCCTGGCTAGGGGGGGTTGTGGTTTCAGAGGTGGGACCCTTACGCTCAGAGTTTCCATCTGCGGGATGAAGCAATGCCAGCGCTGCTGGGGCTCTGCCCCCCCGGCCTGGGCATGGCCTGCAATCGAATTTCCTCGCCTTTGCCCTTTTATGGGCAAAAACATTTTCAGTGGAAGCTTTTGGGCCGGACGCCTGTTCTTGTGCTCTCCCCAGCCCCATGGGCTGTGTGGAAGCAAAGCCACTGCTGGTCCCACAGCGGATGTTATTCCTTGGTTGACCACTCTGGACTTTGCCAAGTGTGACAGGACCCAATGGTTTGTAAAGCTCCACCTCCTGCAGTCCTGGGATGGGACCAGATTTCGGGGCTTGTCTCCCAGCAGGAAGCGTCTGCAGGCAAAAATCTGGAGAGCACAGCCCCTCCCCCTGAACACACATTTTGGGGAGTTTGAGCCAAAAATAAGAAACTTCAACAGGATTATTTTTGTTCTGACTCAGAGTGTTTGCATTCCTGGGCTCGGGAATCCATGTTTCCAGCATGGGATGCCAGGGATGGCAGTGGGGTGCTCTCCCTGGGACAACAGTCACATTCAGCAGCGTGTGATGAGCAAAGGGAGATTTTTGGGAGGAGAAATGTCATCCAGAAAGGACGAGCTGGCGCAGGCAGTTGTTTTAGGAGAGGAGACTGCGAGTAGGTTCCTTGCTCCTCTCTAGTGCCTGAGGCTTGGGATGGACTTCACAGGCTGATTTAAACAGGGAATGACAGTCTCACAGCCACATACTGGATGGGAGGAGATGCACTGGATGGGGCTGGAGCATCTCTGGATCCCCAGGAGTGGGGTAAGAAGTTTTGGACTCATCTTGTGGTAAGGGAGATTTTTGCTCCTCAGCCACAGTGGATACAGCTGGGGCTGTGATGCTTTTTGCAGCTCCCAAAATTCTCCCATCCCGTTTTCCCTGTGGATCCCTGCCTTAACCCCAGGGACCTGTCAGTATGCCAGGATCTTCTCTGGATGTGATAGGGATCCTGAATTCCAGCAGGGATCTGGGGCAGAGCATCTGGCCCTGGCAGAGATCAGGTTTGGCGGTGTTGAGTGATCTCCTGCCTGTCAGCTCTGAGTAGGATGTTTGGGTCATCTCCTTGATGAAGAGCAGGAGCAGCAGCCCCCCATAGCCAAGGGCAGGAAATTGTATCCTGGACCCTTCCCAGGCAGAGCTGTTTTCTGGGAGCTAAACACACCACCATGACCCAGCTATCCTCCCAGCACAGAGGAAATGCCTACAGGCTTGCAGGCTCTGGAATGCTCCTCAGCCCCATCTGGCCCACACATGTCTGTTTGGTGCTGTGCCTCGAGGAAAAGCAGGAGGCTTCCCAACATTTCCTAACGCCTCTTGCTGGCCTCGATGCTGGGGCCCTTCAGCTTCTCCTGCCAGCCCTACACCGTGCCCACCATCACCCCGAGGCTGCTGACCCCCCATCTCTCCACAGGGAATGACGTTGTGCTGCGGAAGCTCTCGGAGCTGCAGGCAGGAGAGAAGTGCTGCGTGGTAGGGACGCTCTTCAAATCCATGCAGCTCCAGCCCTCCATCCTGCAGGAGATCAGCGAGGAGGTAATAGGCACACCCCTTTCTCCTCCTCCGCACAGCTTGCGGGGATTGTGCCAGCACACCTGAGAGCTCAGTTGGATTTCCATGGCTTCCCTGTGCTCATTGTAGCCAGAGAACTGGCAGGGATTTGAGCTGGGTTTGTGCCACAGGATGGCCTGTGCCTGCCCTGTCCCTGGGTGCTAGCATGTGTCTGTGTTTGCTCCTTATGAAATCATGGAAACACGGAATGGGTTGGGTTGGAAGAGACCTTAAAGCTCATCCATGGGCATGGACACCTTCCGCTGGAGCAGGTTGCTCCAAGCCCCATCCGACCTGGCCTTGAACACTTCCAGGGATGGAGCAGCCACAGCTTCTCTGGGCAGCTTGTGGCAGGGCCTCACCACCTTCACTCTTTCCCATATCTAATCTAAACCCATCCTTTGTTAATCTGAAGCTGTTCCCCCCTGCTTGCCACCGCTCTTGCTCAGCGATGCTTTTCCAGCCCTTGGAGGGTTTGGATCCAGGGGTTGGCATGCAGACCCCCTTTCCCTGCCACAGGGGAATGAGGGGAGTGAGGGAGGTGTCAGGGAAGCTCTGCCATCCCCATGTGGGTGTGGGGCCCATCTGCTCCCATCCAGTTCATGTTGGGACGTTTGAAGTTCCCATCACCCGTCTGAGCCACTTCCTCCTTGGATGGGGCTCGTGTTTAGGACACTGCAGGGAAGCACTAAGTGAAACCAGACCATCCGGGGGGGCTCTAGCTGCCAGGGCCTCCAGTTGGTGTGTTGGCTGTACCAGTGATGGGGGGCTGGGGTTGGGAAGCATCCTTGGGAGCTGCTGGTCCTCGCTGAGGCAGTCAGAGCTGTCCGTGCACCCTCGCAGCACAACCTGGTGCCTCAGCCACCCCTGCCCAAGTACATCCAGCCCTCTGACGAGCTGCTCCTGGAGGACGAGTTGCAGCGGATCAAGCTGGAAGGAGCCATTGATGTGCAGAGGCTGGTGACAGGTAAGGGACAGCGGTAGCTTTGTGGTGGCACCCACCCTGCGGGTGATGGCCGGGGCTGACTGCCTGCTCTGCCTTAGGGACCATCCTGGCGGTGTACGGCTCTGAGCAGGATGATGGCGTATTCCTGGTGGAGGATCACTGCTTCGCTGACCTGCCACCACCGCTGCCCTGGAACGGGCCCAGCTCTGACCGGTGAGTCAGCAGCAGCAGGAGTAGGGCTGGCACTGTGTCCCTGCTGTGTCCCTGAGCCCCTTGTGCCAAGAGGGCTGGCGGAGGGGGCTGTGGTCCCTGCCCAGGCTCTCTGAAACCCCTTGGTTTGGGAGTGTGGCACAATGCCTGAGCCTCTCCATCCATCCAGGTTCGTGCTGCTGGCCTCGGGGCTGGGGCTGGGCAGCGTGAGTGGGGAGGCTCTGCTGAGCACTCAGCTGCTGGTGGACGTGGTGACGGGGCAGCTGGGTGCCGAGGGTGAGCAGAGCTGCGCTGCCCACATTGCCCGTGTCATTCTGGCTGGGAATCTGCTGAGCCAGAACACGCAGAGCCGAGACACCATCAACAAGGTACAGCAGCGAGGGGGGCTGTGGCCTTGGGGTGCTCCTGGGGCACTGGAAGGGTGTGGGGAGGAGGCAGAGGGGATGTGGGTTGTCCCTCACTGTCCTCCTCCTCACCCAGGCCAAGTACTTGACCAAGAAGACACAGGCTGCAAGTGTGGAGGCTGTGAAGATGCTGGATGAGATCCTGCTGCAGCTCTGTGTGAGTGCTTGGTGTTGGCCAGGGAGTCAGTTTCCTCTGGGGGAGGGAGCCTGGTTCCCGAGGCAGGGAATCAGCCCAGGGTGCAGGGTGACAAATCCCCCTTCCCCAGCACCCAACTTCCCTTTGAGCACCCCATATGGGGAGGCAGCTCACAGCCCAGCTCCAGATCCTCCTCCTGGGATCTGGCCACGGTGAAGCCGAGCAGAGTGTCCTGGAGAAAAGCAGCAGCAGTGACACCAGGGCTTTGCTCTGAGCCCCGTTGGAGGGCACTTTGGCCACTTGGTTGATCCCCGCTCTGCCTACAGACTTCTGTGCCTGTGGACGTGATGCCTGGGGAGTTTGACCCCACCAACTACACGCTGCCACAGCAGCCCCTGCACCGCTGCATGCTGCCCCTGGCCAGTGCCTACGCCACACTGCGCCTTGTCACCAACCCCTACCAGGCTGACCTGGATGGTGTCAGGTAAACAAACCTGGTGTGCTACCAGCTCTGGTGACAACTGTCAGTGGTGTGGGACCATGGGACATGTCCCGGCATGCCCAGCATCTAAAGCTCCCCTTCTTTCCCCCATAATGTAGGTTTTTGGGGACGTCAGGACAAAACGTCAGTGATATCTTCAAATACAGCAGCATGGATGACTACCTGGAGATCCTGGAGTGGACACTGCTGGCAGGGCACATCAGCCCCACAGCCCCAGATACCCTGGGTATGGTGAGGGCTGGGGGCTGTTGAATGGAGGGGCTTTGCCAGGGGCTCCCCCCCTAATTCCCATCCTCCCCAGGCTGTTACCCGTTCTACAAATCTGACCCGTTTATCCTCACCGAGTGCCCTCATGTCTACTTCTGTGGCAACGCACCCCGCTTCCAGTCCAAGCTGCTCCAAGGTGGGTCTTGCAGCACACCCAGATCCTCACAGGGGCTGGGAACCTGTGCCAGGGGCTCCTCTGCCTGACACCCACCTGTGTTTGCAGGGAAGGAGGGGCAGCGGGTGCTGCTGTTGACAGTGCCTGACTTCAGCGCCACACAGACCGCCTGCCTCATCAACCTGCGCAACCTCACCTGCCAGCCCATCACCTTCTCCGGCTTTGGGGCTGACGATGAGGATGGGGACATGGAAGTTGGGCACTGACCACAGGGAGTGCACAGACTCCACAAGTCCTCACCCCTCAAGGGGTCCTGGCACCCACTGCCCTTGTCTGTCCTCTGGTAGGACACAGAGCTGGGGGAAGCATTGGAGGGACAAGGTGCTCATACCAATATAACTTGATTTATTTGTGTAACAAAAACTGTGTGGAGGGAAGAAAGGCTGTGCCCGCCTCCCTGGGCCCTGCCCAGGAGAGCAGTACTACCCCTGCCACCCCATTGGGACATGGACAGTGGGCTGGCACTGCCCAGGTCCAAGGGATGGGATAGCATGTCCCTGACAGCACCCAGCTGTTGGTGACAATGCCCGCAGTCCTTGGAAGCAGCAAGGTGAGGGGCTGGAGCCCACCTGGAACAGTTGCCTGGGCTCAGGGAAGATGTTGGAAGCGGATGCCGAAGCGTCTGACCATGGTTTGAAGCAGAGTGAGGGGTCAAGTGTCCCTAGTCCCCAAAGTTCACGGTGTAGGTTTCAGCCGTGCTGAGGGGCTGCACCGTCCCCGTGTGCAACTCCCAGCCCTCTGTCTCTGTCATCAGCTCGGTGACCACCTCTGTCTCAGTGTCCATCTCCCAGGTGCCAGCAGTGGGTGGCTCCTGGCTCCAGGGCGTGTAGGCTGTGCTGCTGAAGGGGAAGGGCAGGGCTGTGGTGGATGGTGGCACCGTGGGGCTACTGCTGGCCGTGGTGGCATTGAGGCGCCGCAGCCGCATCTGCTCCCGCAGCCTCATGCGGTGCCGGAGACGCATCCGCAGGCGCAGGCGCTCCCGGGGCGTCATGGGCCGGCCGGGCACCACACGGCGGATTGGCCGGTTCCCATTCATGGCCATGATCTCCCGGATGCGCTTCCAGTTGGAGCGGGACAGGACGAAGTTGCACTGGGTGGCCCCGATGTCGTAGAGGACGTGGCAGGTCTTGACGCTGGGGTTGTAGCCCTCGGCTCGTGCCGACACACGGTACTCACCCGGGTTCAGGATGCGCCAGTAGTCCCCGCCACTGGCTGTGGATACGGGAGGCAGCACAGTGGGATGGAGGGGCACGGTGCTGCCAGCACCCTGCCGGCACCTCACACTACCTACCTGTCCTGACGTTGTGGTTGATGCCCCCCACCACAATGGTGGCGTTTGCAATGGGCTCTCCCTGCTGGTCTGTCACCACGCCCTTGATTCCCCGATGGATCTGGGTGAGGAGAAGGGATGAGTGGAACTGTGTGGGACAGGTGGGGCGGCTGTGCACATATCCCAGTACATACCTGTTCCATAAAGGTGAGCAGAGACTCCTTGTTGTTCTCCCACTCCTGCTGCATCTCACTCTCATGGGGGAACTTGTCACAGCCCAGGTAAAGGGAGAGCTCCAGGCAGTTGGTGTGCAAGTAGCTGAAGTCATTCATACCTGCAAGAGCACAGACAAGCCCACCCAGCCACTGGCTCACCTGCCGGCAGCCAGGTTATGGGGCAGCCACGCCACTGGCCCCAACTCACTGCCAGCCCGGGGACGCCACTTGGCGCCCTGCACGATGCCCATGGCCTCGGTCACATCCTGTGCATGGCAGCCCCCACGGAAGGTCTCAGTCATGGTGAGGTGTGCCGAAGCGTAGGAGATGGCAAGCCAGCGGAACACAGCATGGTCAGGCGTCTCCTGCAGCTCAGGGCGCTCGTCTTCATAGTCCAGTGGACGCGGGGCAGCTGTCGCTGTTGCGGGGCTGGGCCGGGCTGTGTCGAAGGGGAAGGACACCAGCTTCTCCCCACCCTGCAGGTTGGCTCCCAATACGAAGGGGTTCTTGTCCATCCACGCCATGACAGCCCGTGTCTCCACTGCCACCTGTGAGGCGGGCACAGGGCATGAGGGGTCACCCCCCTGCCACCCTCTCTCCTTCCCCGTCCTGACCCTGTGCCCCATGCCGCACTCACCGCTGCATCCTCGGACAGGTAGTGCTCTGGGATGGGGATGTGGTGGTTGGGGAACTGGTGGGGCACCAACCGCCTCTCTTCAGCTGCCCACAGTGCTGAGGCCAGGTCAGGAAAGTTCTCAAAGAGGTCAAAGCCTTCCTCTGTCCAATGGCCCAGTGCCCAGTTGCCCAGTTCGGAGCCCTATGGGCAGCCCAAGACAGTGGTGAGTCCAGGGGGCCTGCATCCCACCACCCGTGTCCCATCCCACCACTCCAGGTCCCATCCCCTTATCTGACATTTCAGTTGCCCAGCTTGGAGCCCTGTGACCAGCCCAGGGCAGTGGTGAGCTGCAAGGAAGGGGCTACATCCTACTACTTTGCTATCCCATCCCACTGCCCCACAGCCCATCCCAGCACCCCACATCCTACCCCACTGCTCCACTGTCCTATCTCGCTGCCTCATGGCCCATCCCACCCCACTGCCCCCTCACCGCCTCATGGGCCAGCTCGTAGCCATCAGGGTTGAGGGATGGGACGAGGTGGATGCGAGTATCGGTGACCAGGCCCCGCACACGGGGGTTCCCGTCCTGGTACTCCTTGCACAGGAACTGCATCAGCAGCAGCAGCAGCTCCCGGCCCAGTGCCTCATTCCCGTGCAGCCCTGCTGTGTACCGGAACTCGGGCTCTCCTGGAGGCGGGGGCCGAGCAGGGTCAGCAAACACCGGGGACCATGGCTGGGGGCCCCCAATCCCTCAGACTTCCCTCACCTGTCTCGTGTTCGCCTGGGTTGTCAGAGACCTCCATGGCATAGATCTTCAGCCCCCGTGAGCTCTTGCCGATGTTGTAGATGCGGGTGATGGTGGGACACTCCTCATTCACCACCTTCATCAGCTTCAGGGTGGGGAGAGATGGGGGCAGTGCTTGGGGGGATGAACCCACACTCTGCAGAGAATCCCACCCCCATGGAGGATGCCAGCCTATGGAGAAGCCCACACCATGGAAGTGCCCACAACCACAGAGAATGCCATGCCCCAAAGATGTGCCCACCACTACAGAGGTACCCACTCCTCATGGAGGATCCCACCCACAGAGGATCCCACCACCATGGAATATCCCATCCCCCACAAAGCTGCTCATCCCTAAGGAGGTGCCCACCCCCACGGAGGATCCAACCCCTCCCCCAAGGATCTCACCACCATGAAGGATCTCACAACTGTGGGCATTCCAACCTCACAGAGGATCCCACCCCATGGATTTGTTCACAGAGTGTTCCATCTTCTACAAAGGATCCCACCCCACACCCCAGCGGTGCCCACCTGCCTCATGTCCTTGTAGGAGTGGTGTCGGAAGTCCAGATTGTCTGTGGAGGTCACCTCGTTCTGCTGGGTGTAGTAGCTGCTGACAGCTGTGGAGGGGACAGGGACATAGCAGTGGGGGATGGCTGGAGAGATCCCACCCCCCATGGCCCCCAGGCTGCTTTGGGGTGACTGTTACCAGAGAGGGGGCACCCCAGGACTTCAAGGCGCAGGCAGAGGCTCCCATTCCAGCGCTGGGGGTAAATGCGGATATACCGGGCCACCACTGGCTCAGGGAACTCACTCAGCACTGGCGTGTCCTTGTCCACGTTGCCATAAAACATCTGCAGAGAAGGGGCAGATGCACCCAAGAGGGTTCCTGTTGTTCCCATGTCACCCGCCCCGAATAGGTGCCCACCATCTCCTCGTAGCCATTGCTGTACATCATCCAGTGTTGGCTGTCGTTGCTGAAGCCCACATAGAAGCTGGTGACAAAGTCATCACTGTGGGAGGACAGGGACAGGTTGGGACAGATGTCCCCACGCTGCTCCCCCCGCCCCATATCCCCGGCGCCACCCTCGTGTCCCCATACTGGATCTGGGAGTCGCGTCCCTGGGTGATGACACCAGTGAACATGGTGATGCGGCGGGTGTCCACCTCGAGCCAGTGCGTGCGGCTGTCGTCCTCGGCACACCATGCCCCATCAAAGAAATCGTCCTCGTTGGTGCCTGCCTGGGGATCAGTGAGCTGATGTGGGTCAGGGTGTCACCATGACCTGTGGGGTGGGCGCAGGGGGTGACCCTCACCTGCATGTTGAGGCGGCCGCGCTGGGCACCCAGCCCGTGGCGCAGCATGGAAGAGGCCAGCATCTGGTCATCCTCGATGCGGTGGGACTCCAGCCCAATTGGGGGACACCCTGGGAACAGCAGGGGATAGGGGGTGATGGGCTTCCCCCCCCCCACCCCAGCAGGGTGTCCCTGTCACCCCAGGAATGGGGACACTCACTTTTCTTCTCTGCCGGAGGGGCCCATTCCTCCTCATCTGGATCCCACTTCTTTCCTCCTGGTTTTTTGGGTTTTCCTGGGAAAGGGGCGCAGTGAGGGGGGCAGGGATGGGGACAGGTGTGAGGGGACAGGGGTGGGGGCTGGCACCCACCTTTGCGGTCTTGGCCCTTCTCCTCTGCCCAGCGCTCCTCCTCCTCCTCCTCCTCCTCTTTCTTGGGCTTCACTGTTGGTGAGGTGACACCCACCCCAGGGATGTGACACCAGTCCAGGAACATGCCACCCACCCCAAGAATGTGCCAGTAATGCTGGGGGTGTGACACCTACCCCGGGAACATGCCACCTCCCTGGAGGTGTGACACCCACCACGCAGACATGTCACTCACCCCAGGGACATGCCACCTACTCCAAGGATGTGCCACCATCCCTGAAGACATGACACCCAGCCTGGTGATGTGACATCCACCCCACGGATGTGATGCTCACCATGCGGACATGTCATCTATCCCAGGGACATGCCGCTGACCTTGTGACATGTGACCCACCCTGGTGATGTGCCACCCACTGTGGGGATTTGACACCCACCATGGCGATGGAACACCCGGCCAGGGACATTCCACCCTCGCTGTGGCTCTGCCATCAACCCTGGGGCACACGTGCCCACCATGGGCACATGCCCTCCATCCCGCCAGCCCCTGCCCACCCTGCCCAGCCCCCTCCACCCGCTCTCACAGGGCCTGATTTTCTCCTCGTCCGTCTCCATCCTGTCTTCTTTGTCCAGGTGTTTGTGGGGCTTCGGTGAAGGGGGCAGCCCGTAGGTCCCTGGGGAGCACAGGGTGGGGGGCTGGGACAGTCCTCTGGAGATGGGAAGAACAGGG
>VZRL01001569.1:24244-42159 GCA_013397895.1 Origma solitaria | reverse complement strand
CGGCACCGGCACCGGCACCGGCACTGGCACCGGCACCGACACCGGCACCGACACTGGCACCGACACTGGCACCGACACTGACACTGGCACCGGCACCCGCACGGGCACTGGCACGGGCACCGGCACCGGCACTGGCACGGGCACCGGCACCGGCACTGCTCTGGCACCGGCACCGGCACTGCTGAGGACCCGCGATGCGCAGGCACCGACACTGCCTGGGACTGGTACTTAGCCCACACTGGCACCGGCACCGGCGCTGGCACCAGAACTGCCAGGAACTCGCGCTGTGCTGGCACCGGGACTGCCCGGGACTGGTACTTAGCCCACACCGGCACTCGCTGGGGTCCAGCACTGCTCTGGTGCTGTGCAGGGCCTGGATTGCAGGGGCTGGCACTGCATCAGTGCTTGCACGGCGTGAGGACCAGCACGGCACTGGCATCGGCCCTGTGCCACTAGAGCAGTCCCGCGCTCTGTGCCCCACGTGCCGTGCGCGAGCCTGGCACTGCACCCACAGCACACGCAACACGTACCGCACATGCACACGGAACAGGCACTGCACATGACACCCAGCACTTGGAACACACACTGCACATGAGATCTGACACACAGAACACACACACTGCACATGAGACCCTGACCACGCACTACACATGGAGAAAGCACACACAGGGGATGCAGTGCACACGCTCTGCACACAATGCACATGCATTTCACATGCGTGACACCCCCGAGCCTCTCTACTTGCAGGGTTGAGGTCCAGGCTGGGGTGTGCACCCCCACGGTGCCCCGTGGGGCGCTGGGGGGTGTAGGGAGCAACGCTGGGGGGTTCACTGGGTGCCCCCACCCGCCTGGGCCCTGCAGGCTCCCTGGGCCGCGGTGGCGGCAGGGCCACGTGGCAGCTCAGGCCGCCCTCCATCAGATAGTCACATGTGTGACACCCCCCCCATCACATGCGTGGCCCCCCCAGCCATGACTCACTGTCCAGCAATGCTGGGGCCTGCCGGGAGCTGGGGTGTCCCACCTGCACCTCCCAGTGCCTCCCAGTGCAGCCCAGTAAGCCTCTGCTGCAGCCCCTACCCCACCTCATGCAGCCCCCAGAAATCCTCCCCTTCCACTTCCACTCCCACTCCCACTCCCACTGCAGCCTCCCCAGCCTGTTATGGCCCCCCCAGTACAGCCCCGAGTACAATACCCCTCCCCGGCCCCACTACAGCCTGCCCCCAGTACAGCCCTCCCATTCCCAGTACAAATCCCCCCACCAGCAACAGCTCCCAGTACACCTCCCCCAATCCCAGCCCCGTGCAGACCACCCAGTTCAGCCCCCTTCCAGTTCAGCCCCACCCCCATACGGCCCACCCACTGCAGCTGCCAGTATAGTCTTCACAAGCAGTAAAGCCCCCCCTTTCACACCCCCTCCAGACCCCCAGAGCTGCCCCAGCCCCTGGCAGGGAGGCAGAGGCCTGGGACCCCCAGGGGAAGTGCCCCAGAGGTGACACTGGAGTGTCACCAGGGTGGAGGGTCCCATGAGGGTCCAGCAGGGTGGGGATCTCAGAGTGGGTCCAGGAGGATAGAGGTCCCAGCAATGAGGTGGGGGTCCCATGAGAGTGTGGTGGTCCAGCAGCACCGAGGAGGGGTTCCAGAGGAGGGGGCTCCTCAGGAGGGTCCGCAGAATGGTGGGGGGTCCAGCAGTGTGAAAAGGGATCCCAGTGCGGTGGGAAGAAGATGTGGAGGCATGGGAGGGTGTCCTGTGAAGAAGGGGTCCCCAGGAGGACGGGGCTCCCAGCGAGGAGGGGAAACCTAATGGGGTGGGAGCTCCCAGCAAAGTGGGGGGGTCCCAGGGCTCAGTGCCTCCCCCAGGGGGAGAGGTCCCACGCAAGGCCACATTTTCCCCCCGGGGAGGCCCAGCTCCGGCGCCCCCCGCCACTCCCCACCCTCACTCCCCACCCTTTCCTGCTCCTGAGTCACTCCCGGCGCCTTCCGGGCGTTGGGCTGTCCGTCCGTCCTGCTCGGCCGCAGCCTCGTACGGAGCCGGGCGCTGTCTCGGCATCTCTCGGGGGTCCGTCCGTCCGTCGGAGGGTCCGTCCGTCTGTCCCACGGGGGGCGTTGTCGGGTGGTGCACCTGTCTGTCATGGGATGTACTCCTCGGGGGTCTCTGTCTGGTCTGGGGGCATCCCACCCGCATGGGGTCTGTCTGTCTGCGGGGTGCCCGTCTGTCCTTCAGGTGTCTGGCTGCATGCCAGGACACCTCTGGCTGTTGGGGTGTCTGTCCATCTTCCTGCATGTCCATTTATTGGGTTGTCTGTCTGTCCATGGGAGTCTCCCCCTACCAGCAGGGGCCTCCATCTCTGTTTAGGGGTGTCGGTCTATCCTCTGGATGTCTGTCTGTCCATTGGGGTGTCCATCTTCCTCATGTGGTGTCCGTCTGTGCATTGGGATGTCCCGCTGTCCTTTTGGGTGTCCATCTAGGCATCCAGTTGCCCTTCTGGATGTCTGTTGGTGTGTCTGTCTGGCCTTCTGGGTCTCTGTTCGGGTGTCTCTGCTCCTGAGTGTCCATCTGTCCATCAGGGCATCCATCTGTCCTGGGTGTCTGTTGGGGTGTCCCTCTGTCTAATGAGTTGTCCCTCTGTCCTTCTGTGTACCTGTCCAGGTGTCTGTCCTTCTGGGTGTCTGTCTATCAGGGTGTCCACTTGTCCTTTTGGGTGTCTGTTGGGGCATCCGTCTGCCCTTATGGGTATTAATCTGTCCACTGGAGTGTCCTTGACCTCCTTCTTGGGTCTCCAAGCTTTGCATCCATCTCATGGTGTCCCCTCATCCACAGGACCATCTGTCTGTCCATCCATCCAGCCACAGGTCCATCCATCCATCTGTCCCCACCACCCAAATGCCATGCACACCAATGCTCCCCAACAGGTACCCCCTCCCCACTTCTCCCACCCCCCCAATCACCCCCATCTCACCCCCCTTTTGGCCCCAGTGCCACCTGCCCGGGGCTGCTCATCTGCGGGTGGAGCAGCTGCAGCTAGTGCAAGTCCCCGAGGCCACCCTGGGCATTTTCTTCTTGGGGGATGCAGAACCGGTGCTGCACAATGGGCTGGAGGAGCAAGCCCATCTCCACCTGTGGATGGGTGAGCACCAGGGAGGGGCAGAGGACTTGTGTGATGGCCTGGGGACAGATGGGGTCAGGTGCTCACCTGGCTCCTCCAGGCCGGGATTTCTCGCAGGATGGGGGGAAGGGGGGGACGGGGACTCCTGCGCCCTCCTTTCCGCCCTCCTCTCCTCCCAGCTGAGCTCCTCAGCTGCTGGGCGAGCACTCTGTCATCCACCGCGAGGTGCAGGGCAATGAGTCTGACCTCTTCATGGAGTACTTCCCCCATGTCCTCACCTACCAGGTATGGGGGTCCCCAGGCGTGCTCAGAGTGTTCCCAGTGCTCAGCATTGTGAGCAGGCTCTCAGCACTCCAGATGGGAGTGCTCTCTGCACCCTCAACACTCTGCTTCACCCTCGCTGAGCATGATGAACACCCCAGAGTGCTGGGCACCCCCAGAAGGTGCTCAGCATCCCTGCTGGGTGCTCATGTCCATGATGGGTGCTTGTCAACACCACCGGGTGGTGGGCACTGAACTGAGTGCTCAGCACCCCTACCGAACGTTGGGCACTCCTACCAAACACTCAGCACTCCCACCAAGGGCTCAGTGTCCCCATGGGGTGCTCAGGGTCCATGCTGGGTGTTTGTCACCCCCATCTGGTGCTGAGCCCCTCCCCTGCACCAGCAGGGGGGTGGTGTGGCCTCAGTGTTTAAGTGCACCTGCGCCAGCCTTGGCCCCACACCTAAACTCTACCAGGGGAAGGGCAAGCCAGCGGCACCTGGCCTGGGCCAGCTTGAGCACCAGCGACTGCATCCTCCTTGACCTCGGACAGGTGGGCAGAGGGCACCTGTCCCCACTGTCCCAGTCCCTGTCCCCGTTGTCACCATCCCTGGCCCCCAGACCCTTCTCACCAGGTGTGAGACAAAGTGCAACATGTCCTGTGTGTTCCTCTGTCCTCTGGGGTGTCCAGCAGATCAATGGTATGTCCCTCTTCACTGGGGCACCTGCCCCTCCATAGGACTGGCTGTTTGTCCTTCTGTTGGGGTGTCTGTCCTTTCAGGGGCCACTGGGGCACTTCCCCATCTATAGGGATGCTTGATGGTTGGGGTGTCCATCCATCCATTGTCCCTCTGCCTGTCATGGCATCAACCCCAGAGGCTGCTTCATCCCCAGCCTGGGTGAGGTGGGTTGAGGCCCACCATGGGGTTCCGTCACCACTGTCCCCCTCCCTGTCCCCAGACCCTCTTCATCTGGTGTGGGGCCCTGAGCAATGTCCTGGAGCACAACAGGGCACAGGAGCTGGCCACTGCCATCCAGGACAGTGAGGAGGGTGGCAAAACACACCTGGACATTGTGTCTGACAGCAAGGAGCCACCTGAGATGGTTCAGGTGCATCCCCACTGGGTGGGGAGGGGGACCTGTGTGTCCCTGAGGTGGCTCCGTGACCCCCCATCTCATCCCCTGGCCAGTGCTGGGCCCCAAGCCCCCCTTACAAGAGGGCAGCCTGGAGGAGGACATGGTGGCTGACCAGAGTAACACGGGGGCAGCTGTCATGTACAAGGCAAGGACATGGCAGGACACCATGGTGGTACCAGGGCTGGGCACGCCTGAGTGTCACCATGGTGGGCACAGGCGGGGAGATGGTCAGGGGCCCCGAAGTGATTCACGGGTTGGCGTGGCCAGGGAACCGTGCAATGGCCCTATGAGACACAGTGCTGGGCAACGTGGGGGGACACCACGGTGGCCCCAGGGAACACATGGGGCTGGGCACAGCCAGAGGACCCCACGGTGGCCCCAGGAGGTACATGAGGTTGGACATTGCCCAGGGACACACTGGTGACCCTTAGGAAAGCCACACAGAGCTGAGCATGGCCAGGGGACACTGCAATGGCCCCAGAAGACACATGGGTCTGGGCATGGCCAAGGGACA
The DNA here is from genome assembly GCA_013397895.1 of Origma solitaria. Classification (NCBI taxonomy): domain Eukaryota; kingdom Metazoa; phylum Chordata; class Aves; order Passeriformes; family Acanthizidae; genus Origma; species Origma solitaria. The sequence continues at coordinate 37,143 of VZRL01001569.1, read as the reverse complement.
TCATGGAGGCCCTGAAGCAGTCAGGGATGGGGAATGCCACAGTGGCTGGGTGGGAGGGAGAGGACACTAGGCTGGAGAGGCCCCAGGTGACCCCACAGTGACATCCCCTCCCTGGGCCGGTGTCGGACACGACAGGGCACATGGACCTGACCCAGGTGGCCACCAGCAGCCCTTTCAGCCAGAGCCTGCTCTGCCCTGACAACTGCTTTGACTGGACAACAGCGCTGGCGGGACAGTCTACGACTGGCAAGGTGCCCAGGGAGACAGGGACAATCCCCAGTGCAGCTGACGTCCCCCTCTGCAGGGTGCAAGGCCAATGAGCAGGTGTGCCAGGCGGCTCTGAGGGTGCCTGAGGAGGTCATTGCTCCCATGGGCCACCCACCCCAGACGCAGGTGGGTGCAGGTGGTGGGGGGTGTTCGGGGGCTGGCATGGGAGGCATCATCCCCTCCCAACCCCTGTCCCTGTCCTGACAGGTGGACATGCTGCCCCAGGGCTGAGAGACAACCTTCTTCTAGCAGTCCTTCACCAGCTGGAAATGAGCAGCAGGTGCCCATGGGGTGGTGCCTGGCCCAGGGTGTGACCAGGCCTGTGCTGGCTGTGCCAGCTCCCAGCAATGCCTGTGCTCTGCTCAGCTGTCCCTGTCACCATGCCATCCCTGTCCCTGTGCCTTTGCCCACCCCATCCCCATGCTGTTGGCATTCACATCCTTGTACATCACATCCTCGATATCCCATACCAAGCCCATGCCATCTCTACTGCTGTGATATCCCTGTGCCTTTACCCACACTGTGCCCATGCCAGGCCCATCTCCATCCATGCCATCCCCAAGCCCATATCATCCCTACCCCTGTGCCATTCCCACGCCTGCACCATCTCCAAGCCCCTGCCATTTTCATCTCCATGACAGTCATTCACATCCTTGTGCCATGCCCATGTGTCTCCAGCACCCTGGTGTGATGCTACCCACACAGCACCCCACATGCTGCAGGGCCACCTGTGTCACCAGGGCACCAGCTCTCTGCACCATGGGAGGATGGCCATGACTACACAGTGTCCCCATGTCCTTGCGTGAGCATCTGACCCTGTGTGTTTGGGAAGGGTGGGAGATGATCCATGGCACCCATCTGGCTGCCACTGTGTGTCCCCCACATCCCCAAATCCCTCATGTCTCCAAATCTCCACTGTACATCCATGTCCACATCCTTGATGTCCCACCCTCTGCTCTCTCCACAGTCGGGGCACCCCCAATATCCCCAGTGTTCTCAAACCACCGGTGCCACCAACCACACCCCTAAAGCCCCCTTCTACCCTGGGGCCACCCAGACCTGTGGACCCCAATCACTGCAGGCTGCTTCCTCCCTCATTAGACCCAGATAATTAGTGTTGAGACTAATTGTGTCCCCAGTTACCCCATCCTTGGCCCCTGTTCACGACAACCTGGCGTGACAACACATCTGGCGTTACAGACACCAAACCACTGGCATTCCTCTCCAATTCCCACCAGGATCCTGCCACATCCATCACCAAAGAAAAGCCCTTTTATTGTAGCTGGGGAGGGCCTGGGAGGAGCAAGGAGAAAAAGGAGCTCAGGGGAGGGACTCGGAGGAGCCATCACATCCCCCAGTACCTGCAGGAGCGGGGGGGTGAACTGGCACCGCCCCCGACACCCCAACCCTGTTCTCTCCTTCTATTCCTAAAGTGACACCAAGGCAGGAAACTCAGTGTGGGGGAGGGGCTGGGCTGGGCTTTTCCTTGTTCACAGTGAGTTTGGGGGGTGGGGAGGGGGGTCCCACACGCTTGGCCAGGCTGGATCTGCACTGCAGGGGAGGTTATTCACTCCCAATTTAAATCCCTGGAGCATATTTGGGGCAAGGGAAGAGAATGGTGGGGAGAGAAGGGAGGAAAACCAGGATCACACATGGTGAGCTAACCAGGATCACGCATGGTGAGCTCAGTGTGCCCAGGGTGGGGGGGAACAGAGCCAGGATTCAGCTCTCCTGGTCATTTCAGACCCTGCAGGATTCCAAAATTATTCCGATGAGCTTTTCCAATGAAATAAAATTGAGAAAGTGGCTTCTCCAGCATGGCTGCAGCAGGTCCAAGGTCATGGGGTGGGAGGGAGAGCAGGGGGGAGGTAATTTGTTCCCTGAAAATTCCTCTGAGGGATTTGTCATGCCCTCCTTCCCGCTCCAAAGCTGAGGGAGGAGGGAGAGACCAGCACTATGGGCTCAGGGTGGGATGGGACCCTTCCTTCACCCACCCAAGGGCAGCTATGGGGGACATGGGAGCAGCGCGTGGTGGGGCCCCACTGCCGAGGGACTGGGGAATGGCACTTCACTGAGAGAGAGAAAGAGAGAAGAAAAAGCCACATGTCATTTGGAAGAATCAGGCAGGAGCTGGGTGGTCCTGGGGGTCTGGAGCAGTCCCAAGGGTCTGGAGCCCCCCATCAGCCCCCCCGCCAGTCCCCCTACTCTATCAGTTCCACGTAGTTGGCGGGGAACATGCCAAAGTGGCCATCGGGGCCGTAGCCACGCCACCAGCCCTCATCGATCATCTCGATGTTGGTGATGATGTTCTCAGGATCAAAGGAGATCTCGGTGTCATCAGCTAGAAATGGGACAGAGAGAGGGGAGGGGGGTCAGACCACCTGAACTACCCCAGCTCTGGGGTTCCCAAGATAAGAGGGATGTGGAGCTGATGGAACGAGGCAGAGGAGGCTCCAGAGGAGGCCATGGAGATGCTCCAAGGGGTGGAGCCCCTCTGCTCTCGAGACAGGCTGGGAGAACTGGGAATGTCCAGCCTGGAGAAGAGAAGCTCCAGGGAGACCTTAGAGCCCCTTCCAGTGCCTAAAGGGGCTCCAAGAGAGCTGGAGAGGGACTTTGGACAAGGGCGTGGAGGGACAGAGCAATGGGAATGGCTCTGTGTGTCTCACCAGCCTGGTAGTCATAGAGTGCTCGGGCACAGAGCCCCTTCCCTGCCAGGTCCGGCGGCTCCTGGTACTCCACCCTGTAGTCATATTTGACATCATCAACTTGTTCCTTCAGGAAGGAGAGAAGGAGAGCAGGAATTACCAGGACAACAGTGGGAGGGAAAAGAACAACAGTGTCCAGCACCCTGAAATGTACATCAGTGCCCCAAGGCTTGGAGACCTGTGTGCTGGAGGTCCTGGGAGCCCTCTGGAATAAAACATGGGCTCTAGGGAAGTTGTGCCACATGTCTGCCGCAGGATCCAAGAGACACAGGAGCAAACCAGCTCTCAGCCAAAGAGCCAAGGTGGCCACCTCTCCACCTGGCTCAACACCAGTCCCTGTCCCTTGGGATCTCATCCCAACAGAAACACCAGTGGCAGACAACCCCTCTGATCCCTTGGGACCTCTGCTGCTGACAGAGGCTCATCCCCCAGGAGATAAGCTCCAGCTTCCGAAGCATTTCTGCCAGAACCTGAGCTGGCTGTCATTTGCTTTCCTCAGGAAAAGCTGAGGGGATCATTCAGCTGATCTCCACTGGAATCCTTTGGAATGTGCTGGGCACTTCCAGACAAATTCCAGAATGAGAAAAGGATGTTTGGAATGCCGATGGTTTGGTGAGCAGAGAAGAAACCAAAGGGACCCCACATCTCCAAGGGAAACATAGCAGCACAGCACAACCTCGCAATTAGCCACTGGAGAATCTTAGAGTGCACCAGGAATAGCTGGGATTGCCAACTCCACTGGGTTCAGATGTTCAGAGAAGTAGGAGAAGGAGGAGAAAGGGCTTTGGACGAGGCGGATGGATCCTCTCCCCTCACTGGTTCTGGGGATGTGGCACTGACAACAGCAAGTGCAGCCCTGGGGTGCCAGGGACTCAGTACCAGTGTCTCCCACTGGGAGCACTGGGAAGGGACACAGCAGCACCCCTTTGCCGCATGGGTGCACCCTGAGTACGCCTGAGCTCTGGGGTTTCTCCGTTTCCTACGATTTTAGCTCAGAAAAGTGTTCCAAGCTCATCCTAAGGATGGGACAAGCCATGCTCTCACACACAGAGCCAGCCCTGGTGGTGTCCCCTCCCCACAAACTCACCTGGGGCGGCTCCTCATAGATGGCCGACGGCTCTGGAGGCTCCTCATACAGATTCTCTTCCATGTGGGACACTGGGACACCAGAATTGTATCCAGAGTCTCGTCCTGAAGAGAAACCAGGGGTCTGTCACCAAAACCATGTCCTGTCCCCTCGTCTGGCTCCTGCCCCAGGCTGGAGTGACACCACATTCCTGGTGTGAGCGGGGTGCCCCCTGGGTCTCCTGTCCAGCTGGAGGATGGAGCATGCACCAACCACGGGATGAAGCAGGCAGGAAGCACAGGGTGGAGTGAGCAGGGGTTTAGGGAGCAACGAAATGGACAAAGAGATCTGTCTCTGATAGTGAAGGGATAAAGACAGGGAAGGGATAAACTCCCTCAAGATGAAAAAGTTCCCATGGAGGGGAAGGGCTGGAGCGGAGGTCCTGGCCAAGAGCAGCATCTAGTGGCGATAGTGGCCTGGGGACATCGGAGCTGGACCCCAGCCCCAGCACATTCCTGGTCCAATTTGTCCCTGGTCTCTACTTTGTCCCTGGCCCCTTCCTTGTCTCTGGCCCTCGGCCTGTCCCTGGCCCCCCACCTCATCCCTGGCCCCCCACCTCATCCCTGGCCCCTAATTCACTCCTGGCCCCACAGCTTGTCCCTGGCCCCCAGTTCATCCCTGGTCCCTACTTTGTTGTCCCTAAATCCCACCTCATCCCTGGCTCCCACCTTGTCCCTGCCCATGGCAGGGATGGTGGAACTAGATTATCTCTCAGATCCCTTCCAAGTCAAACCGATCTGTGATTCCATGATTCAGGGACAAGGCCAGCCATGGAGAGACCTCTGGGCACAGCCATCCCTTCTCTGGACTCACTTCCTCCCCCAAACGAGTGGGAAGTGGCTGGGCAGGGACACCTTCCACTATCCCAGGTTCCTCCAAGCCTCGTCCAGCCTGGCCTTGGACACGTCCAGGGATGGGGCAGTCACAGCTTCTCTGGGCAACCTGTGCCAGGGCCTCACCACACTCACAGGGAACAATTCCTTCCCAATATCCCATCTAACCCTGCCCTCTGGCAGTGGGAAGCCACTCCTCTTGTCCTGTCACTCTGTGCCCATGTACTTTACCGGGACAAGGAAACAACCCAGTCTAACTCTGGAGCAGGCAAAGTCCCTGCACAGGGGTGGAGCCACCTCGCTGGGTCTTGAGGCATTGTGGAAAAATCCAAGAGTGATTGTCAAAGCCCCCGTGGCAGGTCTGGAGGAAGGCTGGGTGTGCAAATTCCAGCCTGAATTCCAGCAGGAGATATCCTCATCCCTCAGGCCCTGAGCCTTCAGCTGAAGACAAGCAGGAACCATCCTCAACCTCAGCATCACACTCAGCCCTGGCTGAAGACAAACGTGGGATTCCTAGCCCATGGAATGGGAAAACCAAATGTAATCTCCAAGCCCAGCCTCAAAATGCCCAGTTTGGTGAGATCTAGTTGGAAAGATGAGGAGAAAAGCTTTGGGGAGTGGAGGGAGCCAAGCACATACCTGCTGCAGGTACCGAGGAGGCTGGTGGTGACCCCCAAACATCCCGGGGCGGGGAGGCAGGACTGGGCACGGAGTTCACCTCCTTCTGCAGGAATGGACTGCGGAGCTTCCCTGGAAAAGGAGTTGAAGGGGCTTCAGGAGCCGGTCAGGCGGGGGGCTCACAGCCCAACTGTGCACCCACGGGCACTGCTGGGTCACCCTCCCAAGCAGGATTTTCCAGCTCTAATCCCGGTTGTGGAAAACAAGTTTGGCAACTGGTTACAGCAGCAACCAAGGGGGAAATTTTTTTTAAAAAGGACTTTTGGGGAGGAGGAAGAGCTAGAGGACCCTGCCTCTGGCTCTCCATGGTGACTTTTGGAGCACCCTGAACTACAGAGATATCAAACTGGGAGGGGATGATGCAAACTGGTTTCTGCCAGTGCATTTCCTGTGGCAGGAGGTAACTGCGCTGGTATCTCCTCATCTCCACCTCCAAACCAAACAAAAGCCAAAGAGAATTCCCAGACAAACCCTAACAGCACCAAGACTGCAACTTACCCTCACCTCTGGGTCTGATCAATCCCAGGGCATTCATCTCCCTTTCCTCCATGAAAACCATAAAATCCTAACAAAATACCTCAAAGTCGGTCTCTCTCCATGATGTCTAACCATCAAAAAAGACATTTTCCCAGCGTGGCATTCGCTCCTCTCCTATCCGTGGCTTGCCTGCCCAAGGAAGTAGGGATTCATGCTCCTATCCCCAAGTGAAAGTGATTATTCTGAATCAATATAAGGTGCTTTTGGGGGGTTGGGCTGAGGCGGATGAGGAGGACGAGGAGGCAGCAGTGGAGGTGGAGGCGGCAGTCGTCATGCGCTCGTCACAGTGACTTCCTCAGCCACTCTCAGCTCTGGTTTGTGAACTTCCTGATTTCTATCCGAGAGATTGGATCAGGCTTTTAAAAGCACAAGATTCTGCTTGGCTGGGGCAGTGCAAGAATCTGGGTGAAATTTCGTGCAGTCAGGATAGACTGCGATAGTGGTGTTTTCCTGGTTTTAATATATTGAACTTTAATTTAAAAAAAAAAAAAAAGCTTAAGACTCAGAAGGGGAATCAGAGTAAGGAAAACTTCTGTCTTGGTGATTAAAATTTGGCTAGAGACGCACACTGGAAAATGGCAAGAACCGGGTGTGGGCTGCAGCACCGCAGAGAACATCAGTGTGATGAGAGCTGCCTGTTGTCAGCTCCAACTGTGGCCTCACGGTATCACTACCCCACAGGGACCCCTCCAAGTGCAGAGAGACCCAGTGGGGGACTGGGACTGGCCCCCAGCACCCTCCCCGTGTCCCCCAGGCTGTACCTGGCTGTGCTGGCATCCCTGCGTCCCCTGGCCCCGCTCTCTCCCTCTGCTTGAAGATGTCGCGGGGGTTCACGGCTCTCTGCGCGATCAGCGTCGCAGCCTCCTGCCCAGGGAGGACACACAGCCCAGTCAAGGCCCTGAGCAGCACAGTGGGGGCAGAGCCGAGGCAGCCCCCCCTTTCCCCAGGGGTTCAGGGTCCCAGTTCCGCACCTGCGCTTTCTCCACCGACTCACTTCTCTTGAAGCCCTTCCGCTGCCGCGCCTCGTACTCCTCGGCCTGCTCCTTCTGCAGCACAGGAGAGCATCTTGGTTCCGAGCCACCCCCTCCAGACCCATCCAGCCCTCCTGCCCCCTCCAGCCCCATCCAATTCCTTCAAGAACCATCCTACCCCCTCGGGTCCCTTCTGCCCCCTCTGGACTCAAGGAACTGACATGGCAATGGAGGGTGAATGAGAAGGAAACCCTCGATCTGGGAGGGAGACACAGAAGTTCTGGGCTGAGAATAGAGACTTGGTGCAATGGAATGATGATTTAGGTTGGAAAAACCCTCTGAGACCATCAAGTCCAACTGTTCCCCAGCACAGCCAACGCCACCACTGACCCATGTCCCCAAGTGCCACATCCACATCACTGTTAAGTCCCCCCCAAGGATGGGGTCTCCAGCACTGCCCTGGGCAGCCTATGCCAGAGCTGGACAACCCTTTCCATGAAGGAATTTTCCCAGTATCCAACCTGAACCTCCCCTGTGCAACTTGAGGCCATTTCCACTTGCCCTGTCCCAGGTCCCTGTCCCCTCCACCATGGATAAACCTCTCCTGGGGACAACACTGGAGCTCACCCATTGCTGCTGCTCCCTGTCCCTGTTCTCAGCCTCCTGTTGCTGCTGGAGTCTCCTGTGGGGACAAACTGGTGTTAAAAGTGAGGATTTGAGACCTCACCCCAATGCAGGTCCCTGGGAATAGTACAGGAAGGCTGTCCCTCACTGTGGTCACACAAGGAGCTACAGGTCACCCTTGAAGAGAGGAGGATGGTGAGAGGGGCAGGAGCTGCTCCAAATAGTGGCATCATTACAAGAAAATCTCTTCTTTGGGGATGTGGGCATGAGCATCTTGATATGGGAGCTGGGCAGATTTCCCTGGAGCTGTCCCTGTGGAGCTTGGAGCCCCCTGGATTTCTGACACTTCAAAAATACAGGCCATGGGTGTCAGGGAAGAGTTTGGGAAGCAAAAGGGGGAGCAGTCCTGGAGCAGGATCCATGGGTAGTGAGACCCAGGGATGATGGTGGACAAGCAGTCTTGGGGGTTAGCCAGGGAGATGTTCCTTCCACACCTCGAGCAAGATCCCTTCATATCTATTCTGTTAAAAGAGATTTCCTGGGATTGCAGAAATTCCAGCAGTGGGGAATGCATGGACATGATCCATCATTTCCTAAGGAATAAACTTTGCTGGAGTCAGGACAGCTCAAAGAAGTAGCGACAGGGGCACCCGGCACCACAGAGATCCCAGAGCAGGATGGGCTCTGGGAATCATTCCCAACACCTCACTCACTTCTGGGCTTCGATTTCACTGGATCTGGCTTTAAACATCTGCTCCCGCCCCACTGCCTCCTGCAGCTCCCGCTCCCGCTGCTCCCGCTCCAGCCGCTGTCGCTCTTCCTCCGCCCTCCTCTTCTCCTCCAGCCGACGGTTCTCCTCATCCTTCTGAGGGAAGATGGGCACAGAGGCTTGGGGTTCCTGGGCTCGGAGGTGTGGGGGTCACACTGCCGGTGCTTGGAAACCCTGGCCCTCTGCATGCTGGCAGGTCTCAGGGGACACAGTGTATCCCAGAGCACACTGTGGATCCTGGGCTGGTGGTGGATCCCAGGGCACTTATCCAGTCACAAGGTTCACATGGTATTGTTTAACCCCGTAAAACGCAATGTGAAGGGGAAGGAAACAGGGAGCAGCCTTCTGAGACGTCAAAAACCAGCTTCCTCACCCAAATGGTGTTTGTTGGGAACTGGGAAGCGGCCCAGCCATCTGCCAGGAGAGCCAGGGTGCATCCCAGCCATCCCCTGGGCGCTGGGGTGCATCTCAGCCCTCTTTCCCTGAGCCCACCGCAGCAGCCCTGAGCCAAATTCAGATGAGATAAAGGAGCGCCTTCCCCTTCCAGACAGCCCCTCCTCTCTGAGCACCCCAAGGTAGTAGCTCTGTGCTTCCCTGAGCTCCAGATCCCCGATTCCAGGAAGGATTCCCCAATTCCCAGACAAGGAATAAGCACATGGAGAATAATCTCCAGCTAAGTCCAAACACTCTGTGCTCTGAGGCATTCACTCACCTCTGCTTTGGCCCAGAAATTATCCTTATTGACCCGCTTGATTTCGGACATCGCGTTCGTCTTCTGGTAGACAGAGCCCTGTGGAAGACACAGAAAAATCACCTTTTTTGCATTTTTGGTCAAAAATCAGCCCAAATCACCACAGTCTGGGATTTCTCTTAGAAGTTCCTATAACCTGACGCTTTGTCCCAAAATTTAAAGAAGGGCTGGGCAAGACCAGTGATGTGCATGTTGCCAAAAATGGAGAACTGCTGGCCCTGGCACAGGTTGCTGGCCCATCACTGGAAGCGTCCAAAGCCAGGCTGGACAGGGCTTAGAGCAACCTGGGATAGTGGAAGGTGTCCCTGCCCATGGCAGAGGGAGAGACTGGATGGGCTTTAAGGTCCCTCCAACCCAACCCATAATTCTATGCTTCAAACCTACCCTCTGGCAGGGGGAAACCATTCCCCTTTCTCCTGTCACTCTGTGCCCTGTTGCAAAGTCCCTCTCCAGCTCTCTTGGAGCCCTTTTTAGGCACTGCAAGGGGCTCTAAGTTCTCCCTGGAGCCTTCCCTTCTCCAGGCTGAACATTCCAGACATGTCAATGGCCAGGGCACCCCTTCCATCACTGGATGGTAGTGGTCCCAGATCTTCCCCCACCCACAGGGGCCCAAAAGTCCTCACTGATTCAACTCACCACGGGAGCCTGAGGCCCTAAGTCCTGGAATTTGCTGCTCTCCTTGTGGAAGCTGTAGTTGGCCCCAGAGGCCTTTGCCACCTTCTCCATGATGAGTTCAGGCTCCACATCCTCCTCTGCCCGAGCATTGATGGTGACGTGAGCCCCCTGAGCAGGAGGAACCAGGATGGGGGTGAGGGGGTCACTCTGGGAGCCCCCAAACCTACCACCCTGACCTGGTGGGTCCTGTTTGTGCTCCCAGAGCTCCAAAGGGAAGGAAAAGGATTCTGGTGAGGAGAAAATATCCAGAGGGATTTTTCGGGCAAGCTGGTCTGCTGGAAGGTGTCCCTGACCATGGCAAGGGGGTAGAACCGGGTGGTCTATAAGGTCCCTCCAACATAAACCATTCAATGACTTCCTGAGGGAGGACATGAGGAGGATCAGACCTTTAGGAAGTTGGCCACGGTGCTGACATGGTTGGCGCAGGCTCCTTTCCGCACGTCATTGACACCTTCACCTGTCTGCAACGAGACACCATCAGCCCTGGCGCACTTGAACCCGTCCAGGGTGGATTCATGGCAGCAGCACCCGATCTGAGCCTGAGTCCCTCTCCAGCTCTCTTGGAGCCCCTACAGGCACTGCAAGGGGCTCTGAGGTTTCTCCGGAGCCTTCTCCAGGCTGGACACCCCCAGCTCTCCCAGCCCGGCTCCATGGCAGAGGAGCTCCAGCTTCCTCCCAGTTCAGCCAAGGTCTGTCCCCACTCACCCAGTTGACGAGGACGTATTTGGGCAGACCAGAGTTGGGATCCTTCACACGGCAGAAGCCGTACATCACCTTCCCACTGTTGAGCTCCTCCACCATCTCCTCCAACCCCCCATCTGTCCCGGGAGAAAGAAGAGGGGGTGAGCCCATCCCATCCCATATATGTGGTGGGAACAGCCAAACCTATGGAGGCTGCAGCATCCCAGCTCCATATTCCCTGGAGATGATCCCTGTTAGATTTGGGGTTGTTGTACCTCAGGAGTGTCTCAGACCCCTGTGTTTACTCTGTAAACATATAACCTGATCATTTATCATCCATATGATTATTTGGGAGCCAAGCCCTAGCCTTTTTTCACCCACTCCCATCCCCAGTAGCCTTCATCACCCAGTTTCTCTTCCTCAGGCCTTCACAAACCCCACATGGAAAGATCCTGGATCTGCAACCAAGTGCAGGCATGAGAGAAGGGGAAGGAGCTGCTCACACTCCCCAATCCATTAGAAGCTTTAATGAGAGCAGGCAGCTGCCAGTTTTGCCCACAGGTTCCTGCACAAAACCATACTCGGCAAGCACCAGCACAGCCAGGAAACACCTCAGTGACGGTGGGAATGGTGCTGAGAAGTGGTGGAGGAACTGGCTGAGCCTTGTTCCTGCTTTGTCAGATGGGAAGTAGAGCAGGAACCTAAAGGGTAACATGGGGTAAGGTCTTGCTTGTCCACCATGGGGAAGCTTCTGCCTCAACACCTCCCTCGTTGTTACACCCACCCAGAGTGGTCTCAGTGCCGGCTTGGGGACTTGGGAGTGAATTCCAGAAGGAAAATCCCACACAGGGCACTGGCAGGGGCAATGGGAAGGAAATGGCATCACTCCCACTACACCAAAAACTACCAGGAACAGAGGAAAACCACCAAAAATACACACTCTCATCTCAAAAATATTCCCCCAGACCACAATTCCTGGATTGTCTGAGCCCTAAAAAGTGTGTAAAGAGCCACTGGTCCTTATCACCCCTGGCAGGACCAACACAGCCCAACACAGCTCGCTCCACTCTGCAGCATCACCCAGATCACTTCCTTCTCCCTATTAAATATTTATGGTTTGGCTCTAAATTTGGCTCCAAACCCGGTAGGGAAGTTGAAGGTTGGAGGTTTGAAGCTGATTGGTGAGCGCTGGCATGGAAGGACATGACAGGAATGCTGGGGGAAGCAAGGATCTGTGGGGAGCTCAGGGCACACCCTCTGCAGCTCCCCAGACCTCTTGCTTCTCACTCAACAGTCTTCCTCAACAGAATTCCCCAGCACCAAACCCCTCGCTCCATGGGCTCTACCAGACCCCGTGGAGCATCCCAGAAACTTTCACAGAGCTCCACAGGATGGGAAAAACACTTGGAAATTAAGGAAGGAGCTGGGAAGGGATGAGAAGATGCAAATCCCAAGCGTGGGGAAAGCCGCCTGGATGCGCTGCTTCCCAAAGGCTTCAGCTTCCCAGATAAAAAAATAAATTTTTGCACCCAGATAAAAAATAAATTTTTGCACCCAGATAAAAAAATAAATAAAGAAGAATTGTGGGAAGAAGGGAATTGGACATGAGGGGCTTTAGGACTGTTGCGTAGGGAGCCTTGGCTGAGCAAGTGGCTTTCGAGTACCGCATGGTCCTGCCTAAATCTGAGCTCTAAAATACTTCAGGGATGCAAAGAGCAGCCAGGATCCAATGTTTGGATGATGAAAGGAAAGGAGACGCAGAGCTGCCAGTGAGGCTCTGTTCCATATTCCTCACTCCAAAATCCAACTGGACACCCCAACACAGCTCCTACAGTTCCCACCGTTGTCCCACCACCAAGGGCACTCCCCAAAAACACCCTCAGGGGTTAAATCCCCCCTTGACATCTCAGGCAGGTACAGTGAGATGAGCCCTAGAAGCCCCCCAGAGCCATGGAAGGCCCTGGAGCCAGAGGAACAGGGAGATGGTCGCCAACATGCTCACCTCCAGAGCCGGCCACTCGCAGGTCATTGCTGTTGCCTTCATAGGTGAACAGAGCCCTAAAATTAAGGCAGAAATTGGATTTTTAGCCAGCACAGTGCTCATCTGGGGTGTTCACACACCCCTGACACCTCTTGAAGTGCACAGACCCATGCACTGCCCACCCCACAGCCCAGGGACCTACTGATCCCCCCCAGACACTTCCCAGCCCCCTGATCCCCTCACACACCCCATCCCCCAATTGCCCCTATACACCCTCACCCACCCCACACCCCTGACCCCC
>VZRL01001569.1:4577-18134 GCA_013397895.1 Origma solitaria | reverse complement strand
GGGGGGGTGAAGGGGAGCGACCCCCTCCCCTCAGCAGAGTCCCTTGACCCCCAAACCATCCCACCCAACTTCTTGGGCAGTATCCTAAAGTAATTTTAGGGATACAAAGGTATTTTAGGAATATAAGGTGTGCCCCATACGGCCCTTCAGTGCCATCCTGGCAGGCATTCCCAGCCCCCAGAGGGACAAGGGAATTGTCAGCCCTCCAGGGGGTCCTCAGCCTTTGGGGAGGGATGTAGACCCGGGCAGTGGTACCCACCGCATCCCAGGCTGGAGCATTGCCCTTCACTCTTGATTGTCCAGGTGTATTTCTTGCTCCAGTGATGCTTTTCCACATATTTTTTCTCTGGATTCATAGGAAACTGCATTCCCATATGGAACATATATGGGATAACAATAGTTGTGGCATTTATAATGGTTTGAAATCCTGGAATCCGGCTGGTTTGCGTGGAGAGTTTTCCATGTTTTTAGGGTTTTCCTACTTTGCTTTCCTGGAAGCAAGGGGTTGGAGTGGCCGTGAAGCGCAAATCCTGGGATGGGATAAGCTAATTATCCCGCTGTTTTGCCAGCGACTGGATAAAGGTTGTATTCCCAATTTATCACTTTTGGGATTATGAGGTTTTGGAGATGAAGCACAACTGACCACGATGCCAAACACTGGCAAGGAATCCAGAATAATGAGAAGGGATTGGGGTTGGGATTCATCACAAGCGGCCACTAATGATGATTTAATGAATCCCAGAAAGAGGATTAATTAACGGGGGCTGGAGCGGGTGTTGTCTCCCAGATGTTTTAGAGAGATGACAGGGGTTGGAAAAGCATGGTTTGGGGCTGAATCCTGACGGATTGGGGCCTCTGCATGGAGCCAAGTTAGTGAAGGGTTTCTGGGGGGAACTGGGGATGCTGGGGGCGGGTTGGGTGAATTTTGTGATGCTGCCGGGTGAGGCCTCATTGGATCCCATGGCCACTCATGCACAGAGAGCAGGCAAGCTCTGTGCCCATCAGCAATCCCCCTTCCATGAGCTCTCACTCAAGTGGCAGCACAGGGATCTCCCAGATCCCAGGACATCATCATGCTAGTGCAACTGGACAGGCACAGTGTTCCTGATCCCATATTAGATCCGCTGGGCACAGCATCCCTGATCCTGTACCAGGTCTGGCGAGGCTCAGCATCCTCAATCCCATAACAGCAAATGGCAGGACAGAGCATCCTTGATCCTGGTCTGGACCTAGCCAGGCACAGCATCTCTGATCTTATACCGGATCCATTTGGGTGCAGCATCCTCAGTCCCAAACCAGATCCTGCTGGGCACAACTCCTTGATCTCATACTGGATTCGGCCAGGCTCAACGTCATTGATCCTGTTCCTGATCCATCCGGGTACAGCATCCCTGATCCCGTATTGAATCCATCTGGGCACAGCATCCTTGATCTGATACTGGATCCATCCAGGCTCAGCCTCTTCAATCCCAAACTGCAACCATCTGGGAACAGAATCCTCGATCCTGTACCAGATCAGTCTGGACATGGCATCCCTGATCCCATACTGGATACATCCAGGCACAGCCTTCCCAGTCCTCTGCTAGGTCCACCTGGAAGCAGCCTCCCCGATCCCATTCTGGATCCAACTGGGTGCAGCATCACCCAAGGGCACTGAGCTCCGCCAAACTCACCTCCCACCCTCATCCCGGGAGGCTCTGGATGAGCCTGCACATGTGGAACACCAGGGTGGCAGGAGGCACAGGCTGCCTTGGGAACCATCTTTTTCTTGTTTCTCCTTTTTTTTGCCCCCACATTGGAGGAAATGAGCTGATCTGCAGGATCCAGCCATCCCGGTGGCCATGGCATCCATCCTCATATTTCGCAGCCAGGTGCTGTGGATTGAACCGCATGGAAAAGAAAGATTTTGGGAGAAAGAGACCAAACCCCAAATAATTTCCATGGCCAGGAGATGCTCCGAGGAGGTGGCCAGGAAGGCAGTGGATCCTGGGGATGGATGTGTCCGTGGATGCCAGGATTGATCTGACAGCAGCCAAACAACTGGAGGACTTTTTTTTTTGAATACTGGGCAAGAATGAGGTGCTTCTGCATTTCTCCACTCCAAAATCTATAGAAATCTGGGAAATTTATGGAAATCTGGGAAATATTTAGGAATCTGGTTACACAACTCCAAACCAGGAGAAGCCCCATCCTTATGCTAACCCACCAAGCACCAAAGGATGGATGCTCCTGCCCTTCAATCAGTGTGAATTCACATTCCTCCTGGGTTATTTCCAAATGGGATCCTGGAATTTGGGGAGTATCTGTGATCCCCAGTATCACTTTCCTGGCAGTTTCTGTTCAGGGAGTATTTTTGGGGCTCTGCTCTGCCGGTGAAGGAATTTTTTGGAATCTAATGAAGGCATTGCTGTTTGGAGCAGTGTTTTAGCCCCATTTTCCTCCTGGGGAATCAGGAACTGGGGACCCCTGAGGCTGTGTTTGACTCCTTGGAATCATTCCCAACAACACAAAAGTCTCCAAGGTGGGATGGAAAGGAAAAACTCTGGACATGCATCAGCTGGATGGATGCAAATCCCTATTGCCATGATGCCAGATGCATTCCATCAGGATCGTGTGGAGTTGGTTTTTTCCCAAGCCCAGAATGAGAGTGATCCATACTGGGGTAAAATCTCATCCCAGCATCTTTCTCCTGTTTGGGAAGTGGATGGGAACCAGGCACGGCACTGCTGGAGCAGAGAAGCTGAGACCGTGCACAGGAGGATTGGCATTGTTCCCAAAAGAACCAGTTGAACCCCAGGAACTCGAGTTTGGAGGCGAGGATTTAAATAAATCCAAACCTTCCTCAGGCATGGAATTCCATCCAAACAGCTCTCCCGACGCCATGCTGGTGTAATTAATGCACACTGGTGTAATTAATGTGCCTCTGCAGGCTGCGATCCCAAAATAAATGAGGGAAAAATCCATAACCTGGGCTTATTCCGGCTTTTTTTGCTCCACTCCTGCGATGAATTCCCGAGGATACAGAGCCGTATCTGTCTCCTAAAGAAAATAGATCTTTAACTGCGCTGCTGCCAAGGAAAATGATTAAAATACAGATTTTTGGCAGGAAAAAGGGTTGCTCCAAAAACCGGGCGGGTCTTGCTGGCGGTTCTGGCAGAGCGTGGAGAGTTTTGGCATTGGCATGCGGATGGAGGTGTTGGAATGGGGGGATTTTCCTGGCGTGAGGGTTCACTTGATGCTCAGCATCCTTGGACCACAGCAGTTCCTCCTCCCTCTTGGACTAATTTGGGATTTTCTGGTTTATGTGGGACTTGCCCCCCATCAGTGCCGCCTTCCTTCCCCCCGGGAAAACATTAAGGAAAAACCCGATTTTTTCACACTTTCTGGTTTGTCCATGTTGCTCTGTGCAGCTGCTGGGTTTATCCAGTACTTCCCGGCTCTGAGCCTTCCCCATGCCTCAGTTTCCCTACTCCCAGACTCTCCTGCCTGCTCTGCAGAGCTGTTGCACACAATGGCCCCTTTATCCCACTCCTTAATTATGCTCTTCGGCTAATTACCCTGCGGGCGGGGTTTGTAGACCTACAGGAGGTTTCCACTCCCCCCCCCACCCCCCAATTCTCCCTCCTCCCTCCTTTTCCAACACGATTCCCAAATTAAAGCGATGAAGTAAGTGCTCGGGGCGCCTCTGCTCAGTCCTGGGATTGTTCCGGGACTGAGGCGCATTCATCATCCTTCTGGAATTCCCAGCAGCTGCTTTTCATTAGTTTTCCTTCCTTGAAGTCGCTGGCGGGAGCTTGGGAGGGAAGAGGAACCCGGGGGGAAGTGCCCGGTGCATCCTGGATGGAGGAAGAGGAGGGATAAGGGAAGAAGGGGTCGGGATCGGGATCCTGTTGCATTGTGTTCCGTCTCTCCCCTGCTCGTGTCGGAGTTTGGGGGGAAAGGCGATGTCGTGTGGGAAGGTAGTCCGAGGGGGAGGGAGAGGGGAAGGGGTGATGTGGCCCTTACCGGTTTGCCTCTTTTTTGGGTGTTTTTTGGCAATGATGTCACCCTGGGCATCCTGGAGCCCTGAGGATCCTTGAGCCCTGGGGGTCCCGGACCCTTGGGGATCTCTGGGCCCTGGGGGTCCTGGAACTCTGGGGATCCCTGAGCCTTTAAGGTCTCTGAGCCCCGGGGACAGTGCTCAGAGCTCTGGCACAGAGCAGGGGGTGTCGGCAGGATGGGGCGCTGGGTGTGCTGCTGTCCCGTGGGTGCTGTTGGGGGGTCCAGGACCCCAGTGTCCTGTGTGTGCTGCAGCCCTCATCCCAAGGATGCTCTGGGGAGGTTGGGAGCAGTGGGATTGTTGGTGCTGGGGCAGGCTGAGCCTGTTCCTCCCGCTGGGATCCCCCCAAGCGGATGCAGTGAGATGAATGGATCCATTGAGGCTGGGGCCGGGAGCTGCAGACAAAAGCCGCGGGGCAGCAGCAGGATTTGGGGCCACTGGGTTTGGGGACAGGGAGGAGGGGGCAGGGAGCAGGGGCCCGGCGGGCACTGAGCCCGTCTTGCCCCGTTGCCAATGTGTGTGAGGGATGCTGGGGGGCACCCACAGGCAAAGGGTACTCAGGGCACCCATGGGTAGGGAAAGCTCGGGTGATCCATGGCATGCTCCATGGGCAAGGGATGTTCAGGTCTTCTGTGGGGGGAGAATGCTCAGGCCACTCACAGGTGAGGGAAGCGAGGGATGCTCAGGCCATCCACGTGTGGAGATGCTCGGAGCATCCCGGTGCCAAGGCTGCTCCGGGCTGACGCTGTGTCCTGGCGGCGCTCCAACCTCATCCTGCTTCCTCCCATCCCTCCCGTCCTGCCCTGCCTCTCCTGCCTTCCTCTGCAGATCTGGGGCCAAGTTCTTGAGTCGATGCCACCGGTGTCCCCAGGGTGGGGACATGGGATCTGTGGGTGGAGATCAGGTCGCATAAATGCCACCACTCCAAGCTCATCCCTAATGGAGAAGCTTTTTTGCTTATTTTTCATCTCCCAGCCACTTTTTCCATCTTCATATTCCAGCCCCATTGGTATCTCTCATCCGGTGTCCGTGGGTCTGGGCTGTGTTATGGGAATAGACAAACATCTGTTGAGGTGTCACAAGTTCTCGTTCCTACCCCAAAAGCTTTGTCCCCACCCGGGACACCCTTTGCCCAGCTGGTGTCACCCAAAAAATGCCAGAAGGGGACATGATGATATCTCCTGCATCACCCCCATATCACACTTTAAAAACCCTAGATCCTGATGGGAAAATAACTCTCAACAGGAATTTTTGGGGTTCTCCTTGGGATGTGGGGATGCAGGAGGACCTCCCCCCGCCCCCAAAGTCTCCTGGCTGGAATTTGTCATCCTGGTGTTCATGGGCAACATCTGGAGGAGATTATTTGGCTGGGAAGCGGATGGATGGCGGGGGTGGGGGAGAGATTTATGTTTCATTCCCTGGGCTGTAAATCCAGCTGTAATTGGGATTTCTCCCTTCCCAGTTATCCCAGGGAAGGGGAATGCAGCAGCCGCGGTGCGAGGTGCCAGGATGGGTGCAACCCGTGGGACTGTGGGGTTGGGTTGCTCCTAGGTTTTCTCCCTGATTTTTGGCATTGGAGTGATTTACTGGGGTGCAAAGGACACTTCATCCTGGCTCAGGAGGGTGAGAAGCCAGGTCCCTACTTTCCCCTTTCCCCACCCCTTTTTTTCCCCGTTTGGGGCTTCCCCCCACTCCCCCTTGGCACCTTCCCCATCTGCAGCATCCCTGGGTGCAGCCCCAGACCCTTCTGCCAGGGCAGATTTGCGTTTTTTTCCACCTTCTTACTCCCAAACACAAAATTTTATGGAATTGGACAATGCATTGAGCCCAGAATCCCGATTTCCCTCAAAAATCCCATCTCGGTGTGACTCCTGGAGCCAAATTTGGGTGTTTTTTTCCCAAACAAGCCAGTGACACTACTCAAAGCTGGATCTTGGGATGCCATGGGGCTGTAGTGGCCATACCTGGACAAAGATTTGGAGGGGCTCCATTAAACATCCTTACAAACCCCCATTTTCTGCCCTAACGCTTGGCCATTCCTGTCTTCTCTGGCATGATTTTGGGATGAATTTTGGGGGGAAAGGGCTGGAGCAGAGGCAGGAGGGGGAAGGGCTGTTGGTTATCCTGCAGCTGTGTAAACAGGCTGGGAGTCTGGGGGTCTCTGGAGGGGCTCAGGGGACTTTGCAAAGCCCTGGGAATTTGGGCTGGAAAAGGGATTAGCATGAGTATGGGAGACTGGGGGTCGCCATTCCCCACCTCCCGGAAGTGGCAACAAAAGGATGGATGCTTAAATGCACAGATGCCTGTGGGAATCTTCCTGAGTGCTTTCCAGCTCCTCTGGGGGGTTTTGGGGATGGGGATGGGGATGGAGGACTCGCATGCTGGGATCACATCTTCTCCACGGTGGTTCCTGTGGCATCGACTCTGGTCTGGAGCCTCCGCAGGCAACAGGAAAAGCCAGTGAAGAGGTTCCTGCCCTAGAGCCTCTGGCAAAATGGTCCCAAACAGACCTTTTCTCTCCCAAAATGAGGCGGGTGACTACCAAACCTGAGGCTTTGGTCCCAGCAGAGAGGAGCCTGTGCTGGGACAGGGAGCATCAGGATAAGTGATGGAATGTGCGGCATTGGGATGAGTTGCAGAGCCTGGACATGGAGCAGTGGGACAGGCAGGGCTGGGATGGGTGATCCTGGGACACCTGGACGGGCAGCACCGCGATGCAGGATCCTGGGACACGTGGATATGGTGCATCCAGCCTGGAAAACCCATTTCCCTCAAAAATCACATCTTGCCTTCGCACAAGACATCACGGCAATGGTGGGACACACGGTGCGGGGACACCGGGACAGGAGATGCTGGGACACAAAGTGCCGGGCCATGGAATCCTGGGACAGGTGACACCATGACAGACAATGCTGGGACATGCGCCATCAGCACATGGAATGCCAGGATGTGCAATCCTGGGACACGCAGAGCCGGGACACGCAATCCTAGGACACGCCACTCCATGACAAGCAGTCCTGGGACCTGTGACACCAGGATGTGGAATCTTGGGACACGCAGTGCTGGGACACACAACACCAGGACACGCAACACTGGGACGTACAGTCGTGAGACACCCACCGGGACAGAACACCGGGATATGTGCCACTGGGTCAGGCAACTCCGGAATGTGCAGTCCTGGGATAAGTGGTGCTTGGCTGTGTGACAGTGGGACCTGTGACGCTGGGTCTCGTCACATTGATGCTGGGCCGTGCAATTTTGGGACATAACAACACCGGGACATGGAGTCTCAGGACACAAAACTCCAGGACAAACAATGCTGGGGTGTGCGACACTGGGACGTAGAGCATGAGGACACGCAATTGTGGGACACACGGCCCCAAGCAACAAGGGGATGTAGAATGGCAGGATATGCCATCCCGGGACACAGGATGCCATCCCGGGATATGCCATCCTGGGACATACAATAGCAGGACACAACATCAGGTCGTGAGACGCTAGGACATGCAATGCTGGGACACACGGCAGCCACCCAGACGCGCCACACTGGGATCTCTGATGTCGGGACATGCCACACCAGGACACGCAGGCCCAGCCCAGCCAGGGCTTCTCCAGTGGCGCTTTTCCCCCTTCCCAGGGAAATTATCGCAATTGGATTGATCCCTGTGCAGAAGAGGAGCGAAAATCCTCTCATGAACACCCTTAATTGGGCATTAGGGGATCCCCTGGCCCCTCTTTCAATGGGGACTGGGGGTTCCCAGAGGGATGGGTTCCAGCAGGGAAGGGGTTATCCCTGTTTTTAATTGGCTGGTAACGAGGACCCAGGACTGGCTCTAATCTCTCTGGAATGTGACTGATTTTCAACTATTTTCCCTTTTTTTTTTTTTTTTTGCTGCTGTTTCACAGCTCAGATCCCCACGTGGGGGATAGCGGGGGGACAGTGGGGGCTGTGTCCCAGCTGGAGCTAAAGGATGGGGAGGAAAAAGAGGAGAGGGGGGGTCATTTTTCCACATCACCACTGAACCATTCACCAGCTCCCCCCCCTTTGTATATTTTGAAAGGGTCCCCCCTCTTCCCCCCCTTCCCTTCTCCCTTCCCTTCCCCAGCCTCCTGAAATGGNTCTCCACTTACAGAGCAGCCTAGAAAGCCCCTTTGTGATGGGGAGGGGGCGGGGACTGGGGCTAGGGGGGTCAGGGAGCCCCTTGGGATGCGAGGGGGCATCTCCTGCCCTGTCCTGAACATGGTCACAGGGGAACATGGTGGGAGAGCACCCAGGGTCTCATCCAGCGCTCGGAATGTTGGGTCTTGGCTAGGGACAGGTGGGGGGCCCCAGTGTGGCTGCAGTGTGGCTGTGGAGGTGTTGGGGACATTTTGGCTGCCCTGGCACTGTAGATCACCCAGATTTGGAGGGCGCATCAAAGCTGGCACTTGGAGAACAGCTCCTTCATCCCAGGGAGCGCGGGGTCAGGGTGAGCCCACGGGAGACAGCGAACCTGCGGTGACAGTGAGCTTGGCAGGTCACAGCCAGCCCACAGGAGACAGCGAGCCCCCGGTGACAGCCCATGGGTGATGCGGGTCCGGCAGGTCAGGGTGAGCCCTGGGTCATGGGGCCAGCGCATACCAGGCGTGCTCCGGGTGCGTGGTGTCCCAGCTCCCAGCCCTGCAAGCAGCTGCCAGGGGATGGATCCACTTGTGACTCCTGGCACCAGTGGGATTATCCTGGCAGTGCCAGAAGTCTCCCCGTGGAAGCAGTGGGAGCATGATGCTGGAGCATCCCTGGGCCAGGATGGGGATGGGAAGTGGCCCCGTGGCACCCGGGATGGTGTCTGGGTTAGGCAGTGAAGCAGATTTTTGGGGATCCCCTGTGCCGGCAGCTGTGGAAATGGTTGGATCATGAGGAATCCTCACCAGCTTTGGGACTGTGCTGTGCCAGGGGGTCCTGGATGGGGGTCCAGCAGGGAGGGTGGCAATGGAGGTTGCTGGGAGGTGTGCTATAGATGGAGAGGGACACTGGGGATGGAGCCATGGGGGACACTGGGGATGGAAGGTTACCGAGGCAGAGGGAGGAGCCTGAAGGTGCAGGAGGGATACTGGAAATGCAGCCAGAGGATATTAGAAATGCAGGTGGAGATACTGGAGATGGGGAGGGGATACTGGAGGTACAGGAGGGGGTGTAGGGTTGATGCTGGATGGGATTGGGGGTGCAGGAGAAGACAGATGGGAGATGCAGGAGGGGCACACTGGAGACGAGACAGCCGGAGGTGCTGCAGGGGGCACACGGGACCCTGGGGGTGATAGGAGGCCATGTGAGGGGGGAGGAACCCCCCAGCCCTGGAAGAGTTAACACTTCCCCAAACTCCTCCTGGGTTTTCCTTCCAGCTGCCTCAGCTCAGGAAGGTTTGTATTTGGGGAAGTTCCTGCAGGCAGCTGCTCCAGCCACATTCCCACATTCTCAAGCCCTGACATCTCCAGGGACCCTCCCTCCCTCCTGCTGTCTTCAGGAAATGCCTCTGTCCCCCCAAACACTACACAAAGGGCCTTTCTTTGGGGTGCCGAGGAGACACCCCAGTGTCACGGCAAGATGTTAACCCAGAAAGGGAGAAAACAGCCCAAAACTCCTGTATTTGCCCCTGCCCCGCAGTGTGGGGCCGATTTCTTGCACTCCCCTAATTTGGGGTTGGTGATGGTACCCCATGGATAGGAGAGGCACCCTCAGGCACAGGGACCTCTCAGGGAGGCAGAACCATTGGGGTAGGATTTGAGGTTTAAGATTCGGGAGGTCTGCACCATTTGGGGCAGAAATTTGATATTTGGGGTTTGACATCATTTGGGTTTGAAGATTCAAGGGGGTTTGCTATTTGAGGCTTTGCATCTGTTGGGGCAGAGATTTGGGGGCTGGGGTTTTGCACTATTTGGGATTTAGGATTTGGGGGCTGGCACCATTATTGGGGTCTGTAGGAGCACACATGGTTGAAAACATCTGTGTATAATCCCAAAACCTCTTTGCCACCAGCCCGTGGGTTGGGGTGTCCCCAGCTGGGTGTGCAGGTGGGGCTGGGGAAAATTTTGGGGTGAGTGGGCTGTTTCAGAGCTTTGGAATGTTTTGGGACTGGGGGAAGTTTTGGGGCTGAGGAATCTTTTGGGGATAGGGTTTTTTTTGGAGGGCTGTAGGAATGTTTTGGCGCTGGGGGGAATGTTTTGGGGCTCAGTGTGTTTTGGGGCTGGGCGGGATGTTTTAGGGCTGGGAGTGCTTTGGGGCTGGGAGGTGTTTTGGGGTCAGAGGGTGTTTTAGGCTGGGGGTGGGGTGATTTGGGGCTGGGGGGGATGTTTCAGGACTGGTGGAATGTATTGGGATGGGGTTTCTTGGGGCCAGGGGTGTCCGAGGCTCTTGAAGAGCATCGTCCCATCCCTCCCACAGTACCTGCAGATGAAGTGGCCACTTCTGGACGTGCCGGCTGGGGCCACGCTGAAGGACAACCGCTCACCCTCGCCCGCACACCTGGTAAGAGCTGCCCCTACCCGCGGGGTGGTGGCTTCCCAGCACCCCCATGATCCTGCAGTCAGGAACCTGGGCGTGGTTTGGGCTGGAAGGGACCTTAAAGACAAAAGTCGCACTCTCCTGCCGTGGGCAGGGACACCTTCCACTAGACCACGTTGCTCCGAGCTGCCTGGAGCAGCTCCAGGGATGGTTTATCCATGGCAATGCTGTCCATGGGGATGTTTTTGGAGGGTGGCCACAGTTCCATGCGCTCTTCCCGCAGTCCAACAAGGTCCCGGTGGTGCAGCACGCCCATCACATGCACCCGCTGACGCCGCTCATCACCTACAGCAACGACCCCTTCCCTCCGGGATCGCCGCCCAGCCACCTCTCCCCAGAGATTGACCCCAAGACAGGTGAGCACGGCTGGAGGGACATGTTTGGGGGAGCAGAGGGAACGCGATGGTGTGGGGGCTGTGCTGGGAATGGGGGGCTCTCCATTGGGTGCTCCCTCTGCCTCCTGGGTGGTCAACCCTGTCTCTGGGAGGGGGCTGGGGATGCAGCCAGGGACTGGGGGGGTCCTTGCCCAGCGACAGGTTGCACTGGGGTGTGGGGATCCCCCCAGGGCTCCGCTGTGGCTGTTTCAGCTCTCCCCAGCCTGGGGTGATGGGTGCTGAGGGAGATGGGGGCTGGGAGGGAAATGGGGTGCTCAGAGGGCACTGGGGTGCTCAGAGGAAAGGTGCTGGAGGCAGACAAGGTGCTGGAGGGTACGGGGGCCGTGAGGCTGCCACGGCCCTGTTCTAACCTCCCTGCTCACTGCCTCTCGCCCTCACAGGGATCCCACGGCCGCCGCACCCCCCCGAGCTGCCCCCTTATTACCCACTGTCGCCTGGAGCCGTAGGGCAGCTCCCGCACCCACTGGGCTGGCTCGTGCCACAGTAAGGATGGACTGACCCTGGGATGGGGTCCCCAGGGATCCCAGGAGCCCCACTTCTGACTGAGACTCTCCTCCTGCTCCTCCTCCCACTTTATCCACTTTCCCTGCGAGCTCAGCAGGCTCCTGTGGGGGTCGGGAAGGGAGAGGCTCCCTACCACTGGAAAATTTGGGAATCTTCCAGATGGAAATCAGCTGGAGACCAGTCCAAGGGTGCCCATGAGCTGGGAAGGAATCTCTTTTTCCCCTGAAACTCGTGTTTTTGTAGGCAAGGACAGCCCGTGTACTCCATTCCTGCTGGTGGCTTCCGGCACCCATATCCTGCTCTTGCCATGAATGCCTCCATGTCCAGGTGGGTCTGGGAATGGGGAGGGACTCTCAGGGGCATCCCAGAGCTGTCAGGGGGTTTGGGGACACTTTGCTGCAGACAATGCATCGGCACAGACCAGTCCCAGGAGATCAGGGTGGTCTCCTCAGATGAAAATGCCCCCAGAGGGCATGGCTGGTTCCCAGAGGTGGAGGAATGCAACATCCCATGGACTCAGGGCATTCCTTAGGCTAGATCAGTGTCACCATCTCAAAGTTGGGGTGGGATCTGGGGGCTTTCAGGTGGCCTCAGGGTCTCCAGCATGGCTTTGGGGTTTGCAGTGTGGATTTGGGGTCTGCAGAGTGAATTTGGGGTTTCCAGTGTGCATTTGGGGTTCCAGCGTGTTTTCAACTCAACTGGGTTGAGGCTGGTGGTCTCTCAACCCAGGAGGTTCTCAGGGGGGTCTTTGGGTGCTTGTGGGTAGGTGACCACCCCTCCTGTCCTCTCCCCCTGCTGCAGTTTGATGTCCAGCCGCTTCTCCCCGCACATGGTCCCACCGCCCACGCATGGGCTGCACCCTTCGGGCATTCCTCACCCCACCATCGTCTCGCCCATCGTCAAGCAGGAGCCCTCCCAGCCCAGCGCCAGCCCTGGAGGCAGCTCGTGAGTGGGCGCTGGGTTGGCCATGGGGACAGGGGCTTGTCCTGGGGGTCCTGACCCCCCATCCCACTCTTTCCAGGAAATCCCCTGTGGCGGTGAAGAAGGAGGAGGAGAAAAAGCCCCACATCAAGAAGCCGCTCAATGCCTTCATGCTGTACATGAAGGAGATGAGGGCCAAGGTGGTGGCTGAGTGCACGCTGAAGGAAAGCGCAGCCATCAACCAGATCCTGGGCCGGCGGGTATGGTGGGAATTCCCCCAAAAAGGATCCTTCAGAGCCCCTGGCTTCACTTCTTCCCAGGGATCAGACCCCAGAACTAGGGCAGCCCAGGGAGGTGGTGGTGACCTGGGTGGCACTGGGACGGGGAGGGATGGAGCTCTACAGCCCAGGGCAGCAGGTCCTTGGGGTCAGCAGTGTGGATCTGGGGATTCCAGCTGCCTTTGGGGTGTCCAATGTGCCTCTGGGGCCCCAGTGTGGCTTTGAGGTCTCCAGCATAGCTCTGGGCGTCCTAGCGTGTATTTGGTGTTTCTGGTGTGCATTTGGGGTCTCTAGCATGGGATTGGGGTTCCCAGGGTGGCTCTGGGCTCTCCAGCATGGTCTCCCCCGCAGTGGCACTCGCTGTCGCGGGAGGAACAGGCCAAGTACTACGAGCTGGCGCGGAAGGAGCGGCAGCTGCACTCGCAGCTCTACCCGACCTGGTCGGCGCGGGACAACTACGTACGTATTGTCCCCGTGCTCCCGGCCCCCTGCACGGCCCTCTCCTGGGGTTTGGCTGGCGGGAGGGGGCTGGCTGTGCTTGGGGGTCAGTATTTGGGGTGCTGGGGGCGGTGGGTGATGGTGCTGAGTCCCTGCAGATGCTCTGGGGCAGTGCCAGCCCTGTTTCCCACCACCAGCAGCCCCCGTAGTGGACAAAAGCCACAGAAGGACCTGAAATCGTGTTTTCCAGGGCAAGAAAAAGAAACGAAAGCGCGAGAAGCTGGCACAGCAGCAAAGCCACGACACGGACAGTGAGTACCTCACCTCCACCTCCCCCTGCGCTGGGCTCTGGCCCTCACGCCATGCCTGTCCTTCCAGGCTCCCTGCCCTCCAAGAGCAAGAAGCCGTGCGTGCCGTACCTGCCGGCCGAGAAGCCGTGCGCCA
>VZRL01001568.1:94732-211557 GCA_013397895.1 Origma solitaria | reverse complement strand
TTCTCTTCTCTTCTCTTCTCTTCTCTTCTCTTCTCTTCTCTTCTCTTCTCTTCTCTTCTCTTCTCCTCCCCTCTTCTCTTTCTCTCTCTCTTCTCTCTCTCTTTCTCTCTTTTCCTGTCTCTCTCTCTCTATATATATATCTCTCTATCTTTCCCTTCTTTCCCACCATCCACACCTTCCTTTCTCCCTTCCCTTTACCCCTTCCCTCTATCCCAGGCTCACTGCCATGTGCTTTTATTCTAGGTCAGCGACCAACCTAGCACTTGTGCAGTAATGAGTAAAACTAACAACATACAAGATATTAATAAAAAGAATAGCAAGTCTTTAACAAATGGTTCTGATTTTTTTCTGGACGCTCCAGCTTTTGTCGTTCCTTTTGTCCCTAAGCATTCACAGCTCTTGGGTGCTTCCTTCCCCTTGTGGGTGGCTGATCACAGCATGGTCAGAAAAGATGCTGCTTTCCCCAGCTGTGTTTGGCTGGGCCTGCTCCACCTCGGGAGCAAGGCAGGTGCTGGCAGCACAAATCCTCACGGGATCATGGAATATCCTGAGCTGGAAGGGACCCACAGGATCATCCAGTGCCACCCCTGCCCTGCCCAGACCCCCAAGAATGGGGAATGCCTGTCCATCCCTGGCAGCGCTGTCCAAAGGCTCCTGGAGCTCTGGCAGCCTCGGGGCCGTGCCCATTCCCTGGGGAGCCTGGGCAGTGCCCAGCACCCTCTGGGGGAAGAGCCTTTCCCTGATCTGCAGCCTGAGCTGCCCTGGCCCAGCTCCAGCCATCCCTGGCTCTGTCCCTGTCCCAGAGCAGAGCTCGGAGCTTCTTCATCTCCCTCTTCTCCAGCACTTCTCAGGAATGTGAGAGCACACAGGTAAACTTTACAACTCCTGCATTTATTCTTGCATCATTTCACTTGCACAAGCCCAGTCTCAGCTGTGTCCAACATTGCACTGCCCCACCCCAGCTGGTGCCGCTGCAGTGAGGAACTGCACTGTGCCTCACACACGGGAACACATTTTAAGGACTTTTGTTTAGTTAGACCTTGTCTGTAAATATAATTGTTTGACCAGGGGTGACTGAGGAAACAAAACATTCACAGCAACCAGAGTAAGTTAAAGTTGCATTATGAGAAGCAGTGTTGCCCTATGCATACCTATTACAAATTTAAAAACCAAAAGGAGCTGTCTTCACAGTACAGATATTTTACTGAAGAATACTTAAATGTGATGTAAATGAACAATACAAATAATTTGCATTTTCTTGAAATTTATTTTCTTTCTCCTATCTGGCTGGATCATTTTTTGTAATGCCTTTGTAGTTCCATGGTCACAGCAGAGCCTTTGACAGCTCTATCAAGTAATTAGGGCAGTTTAACAGACTCTCACTGCAGGTCTTTATTTTTTAAATGAGATCCTAAATATATTCTCCTACATATAGAAAAATAATTTCCTGAGGACACTCTTTCAAAATATTTAAATGAACGAACAAAACCGTGCACCTTTAAAGGCTTTTCTGTGAGATTTACTTGGTATTTGACAAGGACAACAGAGCTGTGTTTTTAGATGGTATGTACAATAATCACAGATAAACCTGTAAGCATGTACTAAACTCTGGAGGCAGCGATGTGCACGCAGGACAGGAGTGCAGAGGCTGAGCAAAGCCAGGGTAGACGTGGAATGCACGGACAGCGCAAACCTCAAAGCAATTTCTCCTGATTCCCAGCTTCTCCGTGTTTCACGGACTTCGACTGCTGGATTTGAATGAACTGAGATCTCACTGCGACAAGCAGAGCAGTCTGGAACCAGACACTGCTGTTGCAGCCAGAGTCTGGACTTGACACATCTCCGTTTTGAGACTGTATGTAAGAAAACACTCCATTATGCACATTTCCCACCCCAGTCCTCCTCACTCGTAAGAAAAAGTGATGGAACGCTTCAAAGGGTAAAAAAATTGTAACACGAGCATTGAAAAAGCTCCCTCATAGAAACTCACATTGAAAAAATATTGAAAAATTAAGTGCATCTAGAAAAAACCTGCTAATTTCTCAGATATTTGGCTCAGTGCCAGCTCAGAGCTAGGCTCCGTCTCCCAGGTGCCCAAGCCCCTCGGCAGCTCGGAGCAGCCTCTCCCAGCCTTCCAGCCCAGC
Source organism: Origma solitaria (assembly GCA_013397895.1). Taxonomy (NCBI): domain Eukaryota; kingdom Metazoa; phylum Chordata; class Aves; order Passeriformes; family Acanthizidae; genus Origma; species Origma solitaria. The sequence continues at coordinate 209,413 of VZRL01001568.1, read as the reverse complement.
TTTCCCCAGCTCTGCCCTGGGCAGGCTCTCAGCAATTCTGAGCCAAGGCCAGCCTGGCGGTGATTTTGTTTTACAGCACTTCCAAGCATATTGTAATGGAAAGAGCTGCCCAGGGAGCTTTGCAGTGCCCATCCCTGCAGGTGTCCCAGCAAGGCCTGGCCGTGGCACTCAGTGCTCTGCGCTGGGGACAAGGTGGGCATTGGGCACAGCTTGGGCTCCATGGGCTGGGAGGGCTTTTCCAGCCTCAGGGATTTTGGGATTCTGTGGCTCCAGGAGGCACAGCTCCATCCGGGAAGCTGCCGGTGCCGAGGTGCCACGGAGCTCCAAGGGCAAGGCAAGCGAGCAAACAGTGATGCTGCCACCAGGGCATGGCCACATCCTGTCCCCGATGCACAGGGACAGAACAGCTTTCCCTTTAGGACTGGACTGATTATGAGGGTTTCAGTGGATATCTGTGAGCCAAACTCCAGCCCTTCCTCATTAATGTTTGAGTAACTCCTACGGGCACTGACAGGAGTGAAACAGTGCTGTGCATTGAGGGGAAGAGGAAAATCCCAAGCGATGGGGCTGGGAAGGTGCTCGTTCTGTCACAATTCCCCAAAACGGTGCATTTGTTGGTACAGGCTGGTACAGCACGGCCCTGGCAGTGTCCCAGGCCAGCTTGGACAGGGCTTGGAGCAGCCTGGGACAGTGGCAGGTGTCCCTGCCATGGCAGGGGTGGCACTGGATGGGCTTTAAGGTCCCTGCCAGCCCAAACCAGACTGGGATTCTGGGATGTCCGTGACAAGGGTCGCAATCTGAGAGGGGCCCCCTGCGTGAAGGGTCCCCCACTTGCAGCACCAGATGAGCCTCAGGCAGGAGCAGCTCCTTGGGGCTCCCTCCAAATCCCTGCCCAAGGCTCCTGACTTCAGCCATGGGATTTTTTTGTCCTGGTGGCCAATTCAGGTGTCACTGTAACTGACACTGGTGAAATGGTGACGCCACTCGTGAAACACTGGGAATGTTCACCCTGTTGGCAGCTACTGAGTAAAATTAGGACAGCAATAAAAGGTTAGACAATGACATTTAATGGTACTCCAGTAATAGATTTTATCACTTTTTTTAATCCTACCACAACAATGTGTATTTTCATATACATTATATTTAATAAAATGTATTGATATGGAATTAGGAAAGCATGGGTTTAGTACTATTTACATATTTTAATTGAAACAATTTTCTTAACAACATTGAAAAATAGAAACTTAAAGTTCTCTTAATCGTGTTTTCAGCCAGTTAGTGGTAAACAAATGCATGCCTAGGAAGTCACACTCCCTCTAAAATGTGGTCAGTTGAAAGTTTCTAACTAAAGTGTGTATCTCTGTTTTGTTTCAAAAAATACATAAGTATGTCTGTCATTTCTGATACAAAATTCTACACTATCTTCAATAAATAAATAATAAAGCGATTCTGAAAAGTATGAAATGTAAACTTTGTTGTCCCTCCAACATACATTTTTTTCCTTCCCATTGCTTGAAACATTACAGTGGTCTTTTAGGAAATTATAATACACAGACACTTCCCAGCACAGTTTACACTTATTACCATACTGACCTACCTACCTGTTATGGATATATTCTAATTTCCTAATGGAAACCAATAAGACTTGGAGTGCTAGAGAACACCGCCGACACAGGAGAGGTGGGAACCAGTACTGAAAGGACATGCAAGGAACACTGAAACCTAACAACAGCTCCACGAGAACGTTCACATGCGAATGACACGGGCTGGCACCTCCCATCCGGAATGAAGTCCTTACAAAAATACCATTGGATGCGTGGCAGGGCATGAACAGAAGGATTCCAAGCACAACGAAGAGGAATTTGACTCTCGGGGGTCTCTCGTCCCCCGAGTCCAGACCCGGCGAAGCACTGACACGTGTGCTGAGGGAGAGCAGATGTCAGTGCCCGCCTGGAGCTGGGAGCTTTGCCGAACAGGGACGTGGGCCTGGACGTGCGCGTCCATGGAGTGGAAGGGATGGAGAGCCCTGGCATTCCCCCGATGGCTTTGGGTTCCCTCGGCACCACCACGAGCTCTCAGGTCACACCCAGCGCCCGCCCCGTGGGAGCTGCAGACGTGGCCGCCCCGGATCCTGGCACTCCTCGTCCCACACGGGTGAGCACGGCACGGCTCCGTACCCGGGCACCACGGATTGCTTTGCACACCAGGCTCTGCGGGCTGCAAATCGCTTCCTGAGCTGGAGCCATGATTGTTTCTTCTTCCCCACCGCAGGTGATGATCACCCCTGGGAGCAGCAGCAGTAAAGGAGTACCCGAGGGGTATACACGACATCCAGCTGGGCTCTGGGGCTCACCCTTGGCTTCCTGTCCCAGCACTGACAGTCCTGTGGACAACAGCGACTTCCAAAGGGACCGAGGGGTGGACTCTTCTGGAGTGCAATTCATCTCTGTGCAGAAGGCCTGGACATCTTTTATTTTCAGGGGCAACACGAGTCATGAAGTGGTATGTTAATAGAATCTTCTCTGTTTATAGATATAGACTATTTATTTTCTAAGTCTTTTCAGTACCATCATGAAGATCTTCAAAGATCTTCTTGCTGCGAAACTGCTCCTTCCATTCACATCACATTTACACATCACTCTGCTGAGCAATAGGCACAGAACTCCTGAAGGGGGAAAACCCTGCAGAAAGCCTCCAAAACACACCCACACCACCTTCTCCATGGAAATTGAAGAGCAGGGCACCCGGAGCAAGCACAGCCACCTGTGTGGTTTGCCAGACTGCAGCACAAGGAGCAACAGGGTTGTCTCACCAGCCCAGGAAACCAACGCCAAGGTCCACATAGAGAGATTGCGGGAGATCTCCTCACTAAATTGGGATTCGTGTGTTCAGTGAGAATTATCAAGGCACAAAGATGCTCCTGTTTGCTTTGATAACCCTCTGACGTGTGAAGGGCGAGCAGTAGTTTGATGCCACACCAGCAAGGACTCGGTGACAGCTGCTGCAGACACCTCCTGCAGTGACCTCCGGCTCAATTCCGACATCGGCCCCTCTCTCCTAAGGCTCATCGAACAACTGCAGGTCGAGGCGAACCACGATCTCTCCCGTGGGGACTTCATGCAGAAGGAGACACTTTGTGACTGGTCCCTTGGAGCCCTGATCCTTCTTGATGTCTGCCACACGGATCTCTGTCCTGCCCAGAAAGTCTGGAAGGCAAAAACACAGCATGCTCAGGAAAGGAAAACAAGTCTGCAGAAGGAACTGAGCTTCCACCCCCACACAACAAAAGAGACAAGAAGCCTTCAGTCCAACTCTACTTGTGCAGAGGGCCAAAGGCTGCCGAGCTGCACAGAAGGGGATCTGCCCAGACCACGTTAAACACAGCAGCATTAAAAGTGAATAGGCCCATAAGTGGAAAAATGCACTATGGAATTCACAGCTGCCTCGCTTCAGGGACTTCTTGATTTGATGATGTGCTAGAAAAAACCCAAAAGTTGCTGAACAGTTAAACCTGAGTGTGAAGCCTCTGGAGATGACAGAGCCAAGCAGGGCATCAGCCCAGCAAAGAGGTCAGCGGGCCAGAACCAGTCCTAACCAAACACTGCCTGAGAGATGATGAGTCCAAAATACACCTTGTGATGCCCCACATGTTCATCCCAGATCACGAAATAACAATGAGGGAGGTTGTGGACTCCCCATTCCTGAACTGTGCAAGGCCACACTGGATGGGGCTTGGAGCAACCAGGGGTAGTGGAAGGTGGCCCTGCCCATGGAAGGAGTTGGAAGTGGATGATCTTTAAGGTCCTTTCCAAGTGAAACTGTTCTGTAATTCTATCAGGTTTGGAATCCTGGGCTCATTTTTGCCACTGTTATTGCATATACCAGGAACTCGAAGGCATTTCCCCTCCTCCTGCACAAACCCATCCATGAGCAAGCAGCATCCAGAGCTTGCTGGAGTCTTAGCAGAATTACAAACCACACTTCAGTTGTTGTCAATTGCACAAGAGAAGAAACTCTCAGAAAACTAGAGGGAGTTGGATTCTTTTTGTGCTGATGCTGGGGTGGAGAAGGGTGGGTTGACCCCCAAATATACAAAAGGGGTCAAATCCGGGGTACCTTTAAAGATCATCTTCCAACCCAGCCCATTCCCTCTGATCTCCCTCAGCAGGAATGCACCTCCTCCAAAGAGAGCTTTGCCAACGCCCTCGGCAGGGGCAGCCCCGTACGCACCATCCGGGGAGAACTGGTCCCGCTCAAACACCGTGATGCACAGCACGTCCTGCTCCAGGTCCTTGATGAAGAACTGGCAGTTGGAATTCCACTTGGGATTGAGGGTGTCCTGGATGGTCTTGGTGATGTGGCACTGAGAGCCCATGGTCACCTCGCAGTAGGGGTTACTCTTTCCTGAAACAAACAGAAACCAGCGTGGTTTTTTCAGCTGTGTGATCCTGCTCCTGAGCTTCCTTCTACTCCTACAGCCAACTGAGCTGGGGAGGACCTTGGCCACACCAGGGCTCTGGCCCCATCCTAGGCTCTGCTTCCCTGCCTTTGTGATGGCCCACGTTAACATCACAGTGAATACTCCGCTCTGCTGGGTGCTGAGCACCCTCTGCTCTTCCTTTCAGGACTTTATGGCTTGTGTGGTGGAAACTCAGTCAGTCTGAGACAAAAGCCTAATGCAGGACCACAGCTGAGCTGCACAAATTCACCTCTGCCTGTTTCACCTTCATTAAACCCCCGTCATTTAACTCCATCGTGTCTGGACAGAGCCTCCTGCAGTCAGGCTGGCAAATGGCAGTGTCTTGCCGATGGAGCAGAGCAAGCCAAGGCACTCACCATGGGACCTGCAGGGTTTCAGTTCGATGCCCTCAACAACGTTCACCATCAGCCTCCCAATGCCTGTTGCTCTCTGAGAGCGAACTGTGGTGGAACAGGAGAGGAGAGAGAAATGTCACCAATGGATTTTCCTGCCCAGGGACTTTTCCACAGAAGATGAGACCCCCACATCCTATGCTGTACCTAAGTAGGCCTTTTCCCTCTTCTTTTTTTCAGTCTCTATGTAAAGTTCCGAAGCAGCTTTGATCTTCTGAACCCAGGCAGTCCTTCAGAAGGAAAGGAGAAAAAAAAGTTGCAAAATGCCATTTCCATTTTTCCCTGCTGGACCACAGCAGACAAAATGAACAGTTTTGTCCTGACCAAGGCTCTGTCCCCATCCCAGGCTCTGCTATCCCAAAGCTGTCTGCAGTTTTCCAGTCTTGTAAAATAACCGGCTTGGAAAGTTTCCATCACAACCATCCCCATCCTACTTCTCAAAGGCCCACGAAGGCCCTTACCTTTCATTAATGCTTTCAGCCCGGAGTGTGTAGACTCTGTCAATGTGGGAGATGTGGAAGATGGGCTCATCTCCAGAAGGGTCTGTGGGTAATTTTACCAGTACCTCGTTTAGGAAAATGGGCTGTAAAACATCAGCAAAGCTGGAGCTGTGGAGCAGAGTCTGAACGGGGGCATTCAGCACACATCGGTTCACAATGCATTTATTGCCTGCCCCAAGTATCTCCCCTCTTCTGCCTCCCATCCTTCTTCAGATAGCAAGAAAATTTTAAAAACTGACAAAGTCAGAGGTGTCTGCAGAGCCTGGAAACACTTCTGGAGAGCCAAGCACAGCAGTGTCTCCTTCCCCACAGAGAGCAGCCGACGCCGCTCTCCCTCCGCACCCTCAAACGAGCGAGCCCTCATGGAGGAGTTTTGCTCAAGCAAAACTTCAAAGCATCTTTTCTTATCCCTCTGGAGCACACAGCCACCTTTCCTGCCATCAGTCCCTGGGACCTCAAAGCTTTCAAACCTCTTCTCTGGAAAGGTTCTTGCCCACCCCCCAAAATGGAGCTCCTGAGCCCTCTCCCCATGCCCATGCCGGAGCAGCACTTACAGTTTTGTACATTTTGTATTGCAAGTTGGACTTGGGGCTGAAGACCTTGTCTGTGCCAGAAGAGCCAAGAGGTTTTATGATCTGAGTGAGGAGGAGGAAGTCGTTGAAGAGAAAACCGTACAGCTCCTTGTTACTCTTGGCTTTATAGAGCTTCCCACTGTGCAGGAACTTGCGTGGTCCCAAGCAGTTTGTAACTGAATTAAAAACGAGTTGCTGCGAAAAGTAGAAGAAGAACAACAACGCACTGTATAAAGTGAAACAATCGGGGCTGCCCTGCAAGAGACCAAATAGAGTTTTGAGTCCTGGTTCCAGTGTGTGCCGCGGGGATGACGAGCGATGCCTCGAGCACGGCAAGCGGTGCCAGGCACACAAGGCTCCGTGAGATCCACGGGAAGGCAGCCCGCGGGTCACGGTGGGAACGGGATGGGCAGGCAGGGAGGAGCCAAAAGCATCTGTGCCCCCTTGCCACGCACATGCACCTCCAGGAGTGGGACTGAGCCACGGGGAACTGTCCTGCGTTAGCAGCAGCTCTGCAAACAGCCTCTCCACAGGCTGAGCTTCCCTGAGGGCTGCATTCTGAATTATGCCTGAATTTCACCCCTCAAAACACCCCAAAGGAGTCCAGAGAGCCACGATACCTCGAGTCAGAGCTGCTGACCACTGGGGCTGGCTCAACCCCAGACTCAGGCAGGGCTTGTTAGGGACGAGCAGAGTCTTGTCCTTGCCTAAAGTGCCATTTTCAGGTTTATTTTCACCAGCTCTCACCACGCTGGGCAGCTGGCTCTGGAATGGTTCCTTTGGCAGGCTGGGAACCCCTCGGACAGAAAGCAGGGAGAGGCTGGTTCCCTGCCATGAGAGATGATTCCCTCCCTGCCATGGGCTGGAGGCTGCTGCTGCTGTTAGGGTGGCAGCAAGCACCACAGGCTCTTTCAGGCCATGGGTTTGCCGTTCTAGGGTTTGCCAGGCACCATCTGCAGAAGATAAAAGCAGCCACTTTCCTTCAGGCTGTGGCTGTCAGACAGCTGAACGCGCTCTGACCCTTCTGGCATTGTCACACACACCTTTCTCCCAGAACAGTCAGACTTCCTGAGGTGAAATGCAATGTTTCTACTTTGTGAACCAACCACTGATTGTTATTTGTTTACCTTCTAGAACTGAAAACTTGGTGCATACTTTGAAAATCAAGCTGTGATCTGTCTGCCTGTGTTATCTTCACCAACAACAGGATGGCCATCAGAATATCCTCCCTCCTTTTGCAGGACATACAGACACAGTATTTTCGTTACAGTTTCACTAGAAACTTACCATGTTACCTTAAAAAATAACATGGAATGGGAGGCAGGGATTCTCTCTGTAATGTCTCCAGAGACTTGATCAGTATTCTTGAATTTTCAAAGGTATAAAAAGCTTTGTCACAGAAAATATTTCTAAATATTTGGTTTTTAAAGCACTCCAAAGCGGTCAAGCACAGCTTTGGGGTGGGACACAGCAGTCCCACTGTACCACAGAGAACTGGGAAACCGGAAAGTTGTGGTGGGAAATTGCAGCATTGAGCCCGGGACTGGTGCGGAGCCAGGCACCCAAGCAGGGGTGGGACACGAGGGGTGTCCCGAGGGACAGGGACACGAGCAGGATGGCGTGCAGGAGGGCAGGGAGCCGAGGGAAGGAGGGAACGGGGGCTGGGATTCGGGGTCACCGCTCCCCGGCGCCCTGCGCCGCAGTGCCGCGAGCAGCCGAGGCCGATGGCGATGGCGGTACCTCGGAGAGACCCTCGCACTGCACGTGGGCCTGGATCCACTCCAGCCTGTCCGAGTTCTCCTTCTCCCGCACGCCCTCGTTCACCTGCGAGCACAGCTCCTCCGCCTTCTCCAGGGCGTGCCGCAGGTGGCTGTGGTCAGGGTGGTTCTCGGGGGTGTTCTCGATGATCTGCACATGAAGAAATCCACCATTAGGCTTCTCTGTCACTGCAGCTCAGCTGCATTCGCTCTGCCAGCCCCACACTTCCATTCTAGGGCTCGATTTCCAGCTGAGCCAGCCCATATGGCCCACATTTATTTTCCTCCTTGACAAACAGGAAAAACAGGAGACAAACACTATGTGGGAAGAGCAGGACTGAAGGCCTGCCCAGCCTTTGCACCAGGACACCGCTGTGCCTCTGACCCAGGCACACACATGGCAGCCAAACACAGAAACACAGCCGTGACTGCTGAGGGGATCCCTTAAATTACAACATGCAATTTATAATTCCCTGTGAAATCCTCGTGCCAAGTTCCATGGCGTTATTTGGGATGGGAAGCGTTAAGCGACAAGTGGAAGTTGGGAAAGGGCCGTCAGTTCTCAGCAGCACGGGGAACCTGCAGCAGTCCAGGCTGAGCGCCACTTCCCGGCTCCGGGGAGGGAATGGCACTGTGGGGAAAGGCAGATACGAGCACAAGGCTGACTTGTTGCTCCTGTTATCTGAGTTCTAAGCTGTCACTCAGCACTCGCTGCCTTCTGGCTCTTTGGGTGCAAGTTTCACCTCCATTTCGAACGGAAATGTTGAATGATTTTGCCAAAGCCCAAGGAATTATCTCATTTTCTATACTGGAATCGAGTATTAAAGGACACCCCCCCACTCCCCAGCACACCAAAAATCTCACAGTGACAAAGCCTGACACAAATAAAGAAACAACCCTGTAATTAAGGTACAAGCAAAGCAGCACCAAACCCATCACATGTGCAAAGGAACGTACATTTTTAATGATTAGTGGGTATCTGGTTACCCGTTGCATAGGCTTTAGTAGAAAACTTGATAGTGGCATTCCTTTACAGCGAGGATCCATTGCTAACCTCTGAAACATTAGAGAGGTAAAATCTGGTTAGTCAGGTGGTTTAAACCCTGAAAACGAGCTCCTCCAAGAAAGGAAAAGGGAAGGCAATAAACAAGCGCCAATCCTCAGCTAAATCTGCTCTGAGATCACAACATCTGCAGGAGAATTCCTTGTGATTTTTACAGTGCATCTTCACCTGCCTTGTCTGGACAAGAACCCCAGAATCATCAGGGTTGGAAGAGCCCTTCAGGACCACCCAGTGCCACCCCAGCAGCAGCAGCAGCACCCCAAACCCTGTCCCCAAGGGCCACATCCACACTGCTCCTGAACACTGCCACAGACAGGGACTGCAAACCTCCCTGGGCAGCTCATTCCAAGGCCTCTCTTGAAGGGAAAACTTTTCCCAGTCTCCAACCTGAGCCTCCCCTGGTGCAATTTGAGGCCACTTCTTCTTGTCCTTTCCCTTGGGACACGCAGCACAGCCCGACCCCCCCGGCTGTCCCCTCCTGGCAGGAGCTGTGCAGAGCCACAAGGTTCCCCTGAGCCTCCTTTGCTCCAGGCTGAGCCCTTTCCCAGCTCCCTCAGCCGCTCCTGGGGCTCAGCCCTTCCCAGCTCTGTTCCCTTCCCTGGACACCTCCAGCCCCTCCAGGGCTCTCCTGCAGGACCACAATTGGACACAGCCCTCGAGGTGGGACCTGGTCTGTTCAGCAGATCAGCGAAATGAAAAGATGCACAGAATTTCCAGGGGCTGCTGCTTCCCTTACCTTGACAAACTCCTTGAACTCGGGCACTTCATCTGTCTTCTGCTGGATGAGGGCGGCCCCGTTGAGCTGGCAGCTGCAGAACCTGATGTAGGGCTGCATGTGGGGCAGCTGCGCCGTCAGGATGTCCCCGATCATCTTCACCGGCATCTTCTCCCCGGACATCTTCTTCCGCACGCGCAGGGCCCTGAGCAGGAGCAGGGCACGGGGGTTGGACAAAGAGCCACTCCTCAGTTATGGAATAAAGGGGTGGGTTCTTATTCATTATGGAAACCCAGAGAACAATAAACACATCAGCCACAAGATTTACTGCAAGGACACAATAGCCAAGGCTGCGCCCTCAGCCAACTCCTTCCCCTCTCATGGTCACCCGGCTGTGTTTGATATTAATGCAATGCCAGGCCAGAGATGAGAGAAAAAGGAAGGTAGTTTCCTTTTCTGTTGGTTTACAAAGACAGTTACTGTGTGTGAGTGAGGGAGGGGAAAATCCCATCACATTGAGCTCAGAGCTACTCCCAGTTTTTAGCCTGGTTTCCCAAGGAAAGGGTTATTGTCATCTGTCCTGTCACCACAAGAACTTGTGGGCCATTTTCAAATACATTTTACAAAAGAAAAGGAGATATTACAAAGCCATAAAATCCCTGTGGGTTCAGTGAAAATTAACAGCTCAGTAGGGAAAACAAAAGAGATTTATTAATGCTTTTGGTGAAGGTTTAACTCTACCCTCACCCAGTTTCCCTGGCACTGACGCTCATGGCAGTGATTTGGCAGAAGGGGGCTCTGGGCACGGAGCCTTGGGGAACCTGTTCAGGCTCTGTTCAGCACGGTCAGCCTCAGCCCATGCTCATGATGGGAAAAGGAGGTTCCTGTGCCTTGGTTTGCATTCCCAGGTGACAGGACAGGGACTGGGGCTGGGCTGGCACACAGGCAGGGAAGTCCTGCCCTGTGGGAAGCCTTGGCAAGCCCTGCTCCTCAGGGGAGAGGAGGATTTGCCTTCTGGAGCACAGGAACAAAGGGAGTGCAAATAGAGAGAACTGCTGGGCTCTTCTCAACAGCTCACAGCAAACACTGTCCACAGTTTGCTTTTTCCCACAAGGCGAAACACGTGGCCCTTCTGGTTGTCATTTGTATAAATGGCAAACATTTTCACTGAAAGGAGAAGCAGGGAGAGAGGCCCAGGGTTCTGTTTTTGCTAAGTATGGGGGAAAAAAAGCAACTTACTTCAGCAGTTTTATATTGCACATAATCAGCTCCTTCCAATTCACAAAAATCATGGCAACTTCTTTTTCTGTGACCAGCTCAGATTCCATCAGTGGTTTCTGGAAGATCTGGGGAGTCAGAAAATGAGGCCATTTAGAGTGTACATGGCAGTACAGACAGAATTCCAGCACGCTCCCTGTCCCGGACATCCATCGTGTTCTGTGGGAATGGGGGAGACAAGGAGACCCTCAGGCATGAGGAGCTTTAACAGGGAATACTCTGAATTTGTAGGGGTGGTGGTGTTAATTCTGCTCTGGATAATCTGTTTGAAACCTGGGAATTTTAGCCAGAGATCTGCAAAAGATACCAGGATTCCTTTGATAATGCAACTGAAAATAGGCTTTATTTTGGACTCTTTTATGGAAGTTCTGATTTCTCTGAGCATCTCAGATTTGCATATCTTGGACTCTTCAAAAAAGAGTCTCTGCTTCTCTCTCAAAAGAATTGTCTGCAGTTGTCTGTACTAATTCCTTTTTTCTTCCTCCATCTAAAGCCAATCACAGGAAGTGATAACTGAGCCCCACTGCGAGCATGGAAAACGTGCTTCATTTAAGAACATCTGTTTAACTTTCGGAACTTGTACATGAGAAATAAACACTGAGAGACAGGAGCAAAAAGGGTTTGCTACAATGATACTTCAAACTGCAGCATTCTGGTGATGGTAACACAAGGGGCTGACAGGATTTGCTCCCACCCACAGCCCTGTCTGTATCTGTATCAGTGTCTGTATCTGTATCTGTATCTGTATCTATCTGTATCTGTGTCTGTATATCTGTGTCCGTATCTCTGTCTCTGTCTCTATTCTCTGTCTCTGTCTCTATCTCTATCTCTATCTCTGTCTCTATCTCTATCTCCGTCTGTCTCTCTGTCTCTGTATCTCGCCTCTATCTCTATCTCTATCTCTCTGTCTGTCTCTCTCTGTCTGTCTCTATCTCTATCTCTATCTCTGTGTCTGTCTCTATCTCTGTCTCTGTCTCTATGTCTGTCTGTCTCTCTCTCTCTCTCTCTCTCTGTATCTCTATCTCTCTCTCTCTCTATCTCTTTCTCTATCTCTGTCTCTATCTCTCTCTCTATCTGTATCTCTATCTCTGTCTCTCTCTCTATCTCTATCTCTATCTCTATCTCTATCTCTATCTCTATCTCTGTCTCTATCTCTATCTCTATCTCTATCTCTATCTCTATCTCTATCTCTATCTCTATCTCTATCTCTATCTCTATCTCTCTGTCTGTCTCTCTCTGTCTGTCTCTATCTCTATCTCTGTCTCTGTCTCTGTCTATCTCTCTCTATCTGTCTCTATCTGTCCAAACACACAAAAATGAGAACAGGATAGCGATCCCCCGGGGGAGGCAGACCAGCAGTGGACTACAACAGCTCTGCCCGGTGGAAGGGCGGACTCGGCTGAGAAGAAGGGCCCAGGCCTGCCGTGTGCCTCACCTCTGTCGCCAGTGTGCCACACCTCTGTCCCCAGTGTGCCTCACCTCTGTCCCCAGAGTGCCTCACCTCTGTCCCCAGAGTGCCTCACCTCTGTCCCCAGAGTGCCTCACCTCTGTCCCCAGAGTGCCTCACCTCTGTCCCCAGAGTGCCTCACCTCTGTCCCCAGAGTGCCTCACCTCTGTCCCCAGAGTGCCTCACCTCTGTCCCCAGAGTGCCTCACCTCTGTCCCCAGAGTGCCTCACCTCTGTCCCCAGAGTGCCTCACCTCTGTCCCCAGAGTGCCTCACCTCTGTCCCCAGAGTGCCTCACCTCTGTCCCCAGAGTGCCTCACCTCTGTCCCCAGAGTGCCTCACCTCTGTCCCCAGAGTGCCTCACCTCTGTCCCCAGAGTGCCTCACCTCTGTCCCCAGAGTGCCTCACCTCTGTCCCCAGAGTGCCTCACCTCTGTCCCCAGAGTGCCTCACCTCTGTCCCCAGAGTGCCTCACCTCTGTCCCCAGAGTGCCTCACCTCTGTCCCCAGAGTGCCTCACCTCTGTCACCAGCTGCAGGTCGTTGACGTAGTTCTCCTCGGTGACGATGAGCTCGTGGATGTAGCCCTGCCGCTTCCTCTCGGTGGGGGTCAGCATGTCCAGCAGATGCAGGTCTGCGCACCCTGCAACACACAGCAGAGCCTGGCGTTTGCTTACGGCCAGCCACAGACGGATTCACACCCGAGCAGCTACAGCAACGCTCGATGGACGGGCAGCACCTCCTGCTCCGCTCACTCCATTACTGTCACAGGGAATGGCACAGACCCGGGTGTGCTTCATCTCTCAGTGACTCTAAACATTCTGTGTAACACCTTTTAAATTTATTAATACAAAGGCCACCTCTAAGTGTGAACTCTTCCCTGGTGGCCAAGCTTAGAAGCGCCCCTCGCCTGCCCCTGCGCATTCCCAACCTCGCCCTGGCGGTCCCGTGCCCCTGGGCTGTGCCACTCCAGTCCCACACGGATGGCTGGTGATGAAAGGGGAGGCAAAGGCTTCATGTGGTGTGAAGAAAACGCAGAGACATCCCAAAGGGAATCAGGGAAGAGCTGCAGTGACCTTAGCGCTCCGAGGGGCACTGTGCAATGATTCCCTCGGATGATGAGTACCCTAAATTCAAGGTTCACCTTTATCCCTCTGGCCAAAGAAATCCCTCTCAAGAAGGTGCTGCAGGGTCTGTTTATTCCCTCACACTTCAATTAAAAACTGCTCCTAAATATTTGAAGGGCTCGAGCCAGGACATGCAAAGGTCAGAGATGCCCACATTGCACCGATTTCTAGGCCAAGCCAAAGGGGTGGATTTGGTTCTCCTTTACATTTAAAAGCACAGGAAAATGTTGTCACTATGAGCTCATCTTCCACCAGTTTTGTCCTGTATTCTTGCAAACCTCCCCTGCATTAATCCCCTGTAGATGGGAATATTTTTACAAAAATTTCACCATCTCAAATTTCGTTTTCTATTCTGAATTAGACAGAACATTTAATTTCACTCTTTCTTCTGTAGGCCATTATTTTTCAGCTGAGCCTAATTAAGTTCTTCTGAGACTGGAACACAGAATGTTTTCTTCTAGTTTTTGCTACTTTTCTGCATAAAATACCATGCATTTCAAAAAGCAAAGTTGATTTCAAGCAGGTGAAAAACATTTGGCTTTAAAAATTATCTATCTTCTATTATCTATTTTCACTAACCAAAATTCCCCAGTTGAATTCTTTCCCTCACCCCTCAGCAGTTCCCCGCGGAAACGAACTTTCCTTACGGAAACATCAGGTCCCAGGTAACTCTTTCAGTTCTTTGCATATGAAGTTAATACTTAGAGAGTATTTCCTGCATTTTTAGCTTCCTGAATGGAGCTCAGGAGTTCAGACAATGCCACTGAAAAGGTCCAGGTGTATGACCATTATTTCTATGGAATACCATCAGCTGCTTTAACTGATCTAGGCTCCTGAATGGGGAATGATGGATTTGACTTAAAAATAACAAATAAAATCCCCAAACCCAAACAAAACCAAGTGAAACAAACCCAGCAAAGGAGATACAGGCAGAAGGTTGTTTCCTCTCTGACTCTGAAGATGGGAGGGAGCAGGTTGGAAGCAGAGGCACCTTGATAAGGCTCCCTTGATAAACAGAATATCACAGCCCTTTACAAGGTGCAACTGAAACTTGGCTTGAAATAAAAAGCTGATTTGGAGAAATATCAACTTTATGCCACTACAGTGACTTTTGGACCCATTTCAAAAGCCAGAAGTTTCAGTTCTGTTGAATCAATGGCTGATTTCAGAGCAGCTGCTTTGGCACCAAGTACCCCAGAGGTCTAAGAAACAGACCCACTTCTCCCAATGCTTCATTAGAGGTGAACCAGTGTTTAATTACTTCTCCCTGGGGAAGTTGCTGTTCAAAGATGCGATGACCTTGGTTTGAAGATGATTTCCAACCACCACCCTTTGGAGGAAGCACTGACACTTTGAATAATGAACCATTTTTGAGGCTCACTTGGCAGCCAGCCGGGGTGTGAATGGGCTGCTCTGAACAGCGACAAACACTCTGGTTTTCAATATGAAGTATTTGGGAAAGAAGCCCAAATATGAGCAGAACACCCAGGAGAGACTTCTCTGATAAGGGATTTTCTTTGTGAGGTGCACAAGTGCAAAGATTTTTCTTTTTATTAAAAACACTGATGAAGAACTTGGTTCCTTTCCAAGTGAAATGTCTGGCTTGTTTTTCATGGACGCCAAAGAACTTTGGTGAACTGAATTCCCCTGATCATGGAATCATGGATTGGTTTGATTTGGAGGGACATTAAAGCCCATCCAGTGCCACCCCTGCCATGGCAGGGACACCTCCCACTGTCCCAGGCTGCTCCAAGCCCCAATGTCCAGCCTGGCCTGGGACACTGCCAGGGATCCAGGGGCAGCCACAGCTGCTCTGGGCAGTTCTTTGCTTCAATTCAGTAAAGTCAGGAAAGGATGGGGAAATGACAATAATTAACTTGGTTTGTTCTCAGGAGAGTGAATCCATCAATTCTGCTCCTCAGACTGGACTTGGAGAACCAACACACAAATGTTGTAACTATAAATCTGTGCCTTGACTTCTCATCACCACAGTCCCTGCGGATTAAAGGGCTCCAGAAATGCAAAAAATCATTTCAAATCTCATTGCATGGAGTAGAGATGTTTTTCCTCTTCCTTACAAAGTAAGCCCTGAAGATCTGGGCCTCCCGAGATAAACATGAAGCCTAAAAGAACAAAGATGCTGCTTTTTGGGAAGGGAGGTTCTGCTGAGGAACTCACTGATCCATGTCCGTGGGCACAGCTGCTGATTCCTTTTCATTTGAAGAGGTTTTCTAACCTGTGTAAACTCCCAGATTTCCCTGGAAGCCTCGTGCTGGCCCAGTCTGTAGGGACAAGGTCACAGGAGACAGGAATCTGTCCTGTTGGAGGGAACCAGGAGCAGGCAAAAATGATGTCAGTTTTCCTCCAAATCCTTAAGGAGAAGGGAGCAACGCACCAAGAGAGTGCCCCTTCACTTGGGTAAATTACCACAGAATCCCAGGATCCCTGGGGCTGGAAAAGCCCTCCCAGCCCATGGAGGCCAAGCTGTGCCCGATGCCCACCTTGTCCCCAGCGCAGAGCACTGAGTGCCACGGCCAGGCCTTGCTGGGACACCTGCAGGGATGGGCACTGCAAAGCTCCCTGGGCAGCCCTGCCAAGGCCTGAGCGCCCTTGCCATGGAGAAATTGCTCCTGGTGTCCAAGCCGAGCCTCCCCTGGCCCAGCCTGAGGCCGTGCCCTCTCCTCCTGTCCCTGTTCCCTGCCAGCGGAGATCAGAGCTGCCCCTCTGCCAGATGAAAGTGAAAAAATAATAAAATGTTGTTCGATAAAAGGTTGGAACATTTGGAAAGCTGCCTTTAGTTGCCACATTCCTGGTTCCAAGTGAAGTGCCTGCACAGCACCTTTATTTTTGTGTAAGCTCCTGTAAAATGGGGCTGTGCAGCTCTTCCCCTTGGACCCGTGGCTGTGCTCGTGACTCTGTGCCCGGAGCGCTCAGGGGCTCAGCCAGGCCCTGGCTCACCATTCAGAGGTGGCATTTAGTTTCCTGATGTGTTCCAAACCAATCCAGGGCTTGGTTAACTCTGCTGATTTACAGTTTCAGCTGCATTCATGCCCTCACATGTAGGATTTTATTCTCCCCAAGCAGCCTCTGGAAAGGGATTGGTAGAACCATTGAATTTTTGTGGAATTGTTGAGGTTGGAACCATCACCAGTGCACCACATCCTCAAGTGCCACATCCACACCTTTTCTGAACACTTCCAGAGAGGGTGATTCCACCACTAAATGATATTTCAAATTTTGCAAGTGGGACCCCTTCCCTTTTTTCGGGGTCCTTCCGTGCACCTCAGAGGGAAGTGCTCTGCTCTAACAGTAAATGGACACACTGCTCTAGTTGAGACATTCCAAACCTGCTTAAATAATTGAAAATAGCTGAGAAATGGGACTGGGCATTGCATATCCTTGAGATGGAGAGATCTGTTTGATCCCAGACAATGTCCTCAGCAAAACCCTGGAATGGTCTCCCAGTGGAGGGCCCATCCCAAAAGATTTAAGGGTAATTGGTGGTTGTATCTGAAACCAGGTGATAAGGAGGTTGAATGTTGAAATGCTGTGATTTAAATAACTCAGCACTGCCGAGGGCCCTCCAGGGCTGGCTCCAGTTGTGCTCCTGCAGGAGAGCCCTGGAGGGGCTGGAGGTGTCCAGGGCAGGGAACGGAGCTGGGAAGGGCTGAGCCCCAGGAGCGGCTGAGGGAGCTGGGAAAGGGCTCAGCCTGGAGCAAAGGAGGCTCAGGGGAACCTTGTGGCTCTGCACAGCTCCTGCCAGGAGGGGACAGCCGGGGGGGTCGGGCTGTGCTGGCAGGGAACAGGGACAGGAGGAGAGGGAACGGCCTCAGGCTGGGCCAGGGGAGGCTCGGCTTGGACACCAGGAGCAATTTCTCCATGGCAAGGGCGCTCAGGCCTTGGCAGGGCTGCCCAGGGAGCTTTGCAGTGCCCATCCCTGCAGGTGTCCCAGCAAGGCCTGGCCGTGGCACTCAGTGCTCTGCACTGGGGACAAGGTGGCCATCGGGCACGGCTTGGGCTCCATGGGCTGGGAGGGCTTTTCCAGCCCCAGGGATCCTGGAATCCCCTGCGAGTTAGAGAGGGACAACTCCAGACTGTCCCCCCCAGTCATTGAAAACTGCCCCAGGAGCTTTTAGGACTCAGTGATTTTGAAAGGCTTCAGTCTCAGCACTTGGAAGACACGAGTTAGAGAACCTGCACCCTGCAGGGCATTGGAGGCGCTTTATTTTTCTTGTCACTTGATGTAAAGAGAAAGGAAAAAGCAGCACCTGAATCCACTACAGCTGAAGTATTGCAAATATTTCACTACATATTCAATATGTAGTTCTGGCCTGAAGTCACAGAACCCAAAACATCCCTAAGGATGAAAGCTTTTAGACAAGTTAATTTTCCAACCCAGCAGCTCAGGATGGGAAAAGAAAGATCCTCTCATTCACATGTCAGTTAACGCACAAAATATTGACAGAGTGGAGTCAAATCCGGCTCCATCCCCTCAGAGCACTGAAAATCACAAGTGAGATGTGCTGTTCCTTTCTGTAGTTGTCAGCAAGTGGCAAGGATGGAGAATTTTTTTTTTATGGCAGAAATGAAAAATGGATTAATATTTGAATACTATCCTAAAAAGAAGGAAAATCTGTGCAATTGTGCATATTTTCATACTCAAGCTTCTGTCATAAAAGACATGCCAAATCCAAGTAAACCCACGGCAAACCAAGAAAGAATATTTAATTTATCTATAAAAAAAATCAAAATCAACTGATTTGTACTATGTAGAAATTGTGGCTAGGGAATCAGAGAATCACAGAATATCCTGAGCTGGAAGGGACCCACCAGGAGTCCAAGGACACCCCAACAATCCCCCCACAAGCCAAAGGGGCAAAAGGCTGCAGATAACGGTGATCAATCTGAGTAACTGCATTGAAACAACATTCCAAGAACCCAGGCAAGTGTCACTGTGACGGGAAAAGGACTCCAGGCTGTGCTGGTGACAAATCCCTCGGTGCTCTCCTGGCCCGTGGCGAGCTCGGTGTGACCCAGCAACGAGACAACAAACACGTGTCGGCCTCTTTTGTACGAAGGATTTAATTCTCTATACATGGAACTAATCGGAAAGGCTGTATTACAGTTGTTAAAGCTGCAGGTTTTTATATATTTATATAATTTACATTCATAGTGATGAAATACTGAAGTGCAATTGAATAAGGAGCTTCACTTGTCCTTTGCACCGCAGGACGGGTCGGGAGCAGGGAGCTGGGCGGGAAGGCTACAGGCTGCCAGCAGGAGGTGAGGGCAGTGAAACACAGAAACCAGGACGGAACTCAGTGGTAAATCGTTAGTAGGAGGCTCTGTTGTGCTTGAGCATTGGGAGGAGGGCACTGCCAGCACCAGGCATTTCAGCAAGAGCCGCGGACTAACGCTGCAAGGACAGACAGGGCTTGGCTACAGCACAGCTACAACTCCACCGTAAGCTCCATTTCATATTAATTTGTAGAAATTCCACAGTCTAGTTTTAAAAAATGTAAACATTGGAAATTAATTGCAGGGAGATAGTTCTATACATTCTTTCTTGTCAGGAAAATGACTCGTTCAGAACGTGTTGTTGCACAGAAAGCACAACTGAGAACTCCAAGTGCCCGGCCCCGAGGTGAGAACCGCGGAGGGAATTCTGCCATCCCCCAGGAGGGACCGTTCCATCCGTTTCTGACCCGGGAATGCGACAAACCAAGGGACACAACACAGACCAGGCTGTTCGCTAACTGTTTGCAGCTACAAGTCATGTGCAAAATCAAATGAACAGAGCTGGATAAAACATCATTCCAGGTTTGTCTCTGGCACGAAGGAGGGCATTTCTGCTCTCCACAATGGGTTACACACTCAACAACAACACCTGATACAAACAGTACAGTAACTACAACAAAATACCTGGAATTGGGCACATTTAAACTTCCTTAAACTGATTTTAACTCCTTCTGTTCTTTTGTAATTTAAAAAAAAAAGAAAATCAAAATAATTAAAAAAAAGACATATTGACAACACTGGACAAGTGAACAATAAAAAGAAAGATACATAAAGTCTCCAATTCATGGACATTTGGAACAATTTCAATAGCACATGCAGCATTCCTTGATAGTGGGTCTTTTTGCACAAACAAAATTGCAATGAAGAAATTTAATTTATATTTTCCTTTAAAAGGCTAAAATATATCTTTAAAAAATAATTTTTGAAACTACCAAAAGCACCTGTGCAAAGGTGGAAAAATTAGTTTGGTAACTCTGAAAGCCACAAAAGGACCCACTATCCTGTGATTTTTTTATTTTTTTTTGCGTGTGTGTTTTTGTTTTGTTTTGTTTTTTTGAATCAGTTTAATTTTGTCGGTAATTAACTCAACCATTGCGATTCCATGCAACTAAATGTCAAATGAGGTAAAACTGCTGTGCAGTGTGTTCTTGACTCAGAAGGCAGTAGATGATCATGCTGGAAGCCACATGATCAAGGCTGCATCTCCCATCATCCCTCTGGGCACTGCTATGGGATAGTGGGTCTCTTTGAGGACTTTCAAGCCTGAGTGGGGGATGGACAACATATGATTCCTAGAAAAAGGAGGAAAACAACACATAAGCAAAACAAAACAATGAGCAAATTCAAGCTAGGGAAATGAGGCAGGCATGGCAAGGCATGGAGCAAAATGATCAGGGGGGATGTGCTACGGGGATGGGAACGAAACCAACCAAACACAATGGGGGGGACAGAAGGTCTTCAAAGAGACTGGGCCTGGGCCCCGAGGGCAGCCGGGGCTCCGGGGAGCCCAGCAATGCTGCATGTTGCACTTGAGAGCAGCCCCGAGGGCAGCCGGGGCTCCGGGGAGCCCGGCAATGCTGCATGTTGCACCTGTGAGGAGGAGGAGCACCGGAGGCGCGGGACACTCACACTGCTGGCTCGGGTCCGTGTCCGTGGTCAGCTTGACGTAGTTGGACGGGAAGAGCCCCACGTGGCCGTTGACCTCGCCCTTCCACCAGTCGGGGTCCTCCCTGTTGAGCACGTTGATGATCTGGCCCTTGTTGAAGGCCAGCTCGTCGTCGTTCTGGGCGCTGTAGTCGTACATGCCGATCACCTGGCACACTGCAAGGGACAGGGGTCACCTGGGGCTGCACCCCCAGCACGGGCATCCTGCAGGGCAGGACCCACTGATCCCACCCTGACCCTACCCCAACAGTCCCAGCCTGGGCATCCCTGGCAGCGCTGGCCAAAGGCTCCTGGAGCTCTGGCAGCCTCGGGGCCGTGCCCATTCCCTGGGGAGCCTGGGCAGTGCCCAGCACCCTCTGGGGGAAGAGCCTTTCCCTGATCTGCAGCCGGACCTGCCCACATGCAGAGACCACCAATGGACACTGCCCACAGCCGGGACAGCTCCAGGAGCCTGCAGTGATCTGAGCCCACCCTGCCCCTCCTGTGCCTGTGCTGGGGCTCAGCTCAGCCCCCCCAGACTGACTGCAGGCATTTAAACAACCCCGAGAGTTTCATGGAATCCCTGAAGGGTTTGGGCTGGGAGGGACCTTAAAGCCCATCCAGTTCCATGGGCAGGGACACCTTCCACTGTCCCAGGCTGCTCCAACCTGGCCTAGAACCTCCCACCAGAACTGGTCAATGGACAGGAAAATCTGGGACACATTTGAACTTCCACTATTGGAAGCTGCATGATCCAAAAGAAAGCCAATGATGATCTCCTTGTTGTCCCACTGAGGTTTTCAGAACACAAAAATCTTGGAAAACTTGAGAGAAAATCAAGGGTTTTAAGAAAATAAAGAAAAGTTTTGTCCAGAACTGAACAAAAAGCATCCCAGGCCATCCAGGCTGTCCTTCTGGCACCCCAGGACTGGTTCCAGCAGCTGATTTTCTGCCTCCTTGCAGTGGAACTCATCCAGTCTCTCTGGGGCTCAGAATACAGCTGGTTCTGCTCACTTCTGACAAAGCACTTTCCTGAATTCTCTGAAGCAGCAGGACTGTTTAGTTAAATAAATAATCCCCTCTATTTCTCTGCTGTTTTCTCCTTGCCAAGGCACAGGGCTTCTGGTTTTTCCCACCAGACATCAGACTTCTATTAATGAGCCTTGCTGGCAGCTTCTCTCCAGTGGAATAATCCTAAAATTTGCTTTTATTTTCATCCTTGTACTGAGCCAGCAACTTACTTCAATTTGCCAAACAGCTTTTTTTTTTTTAAATTGTGGTTTAATTAAGATTTTGATGCTCTGCAGGCAATGCAAAAAGTGCTAAAAACTTTATTCTGTAAAATTTATCATGTGGGGAAAGTCCCAGTTTGTCAAAACTGAAATAATTTCAAAAAGACATAAAAAAACTCATCACGTTTCTTTGCAAAATTTGTGTCTCACTGCTGAGTTACCATTTTAAACCCAAATTCACGAGGCTTTAGAGAGGACATTTTCTGGGTCTTTGTAACATCAGAGGGGCCAGTCAGCACCAGTTACACAAACTCAGGATCATGGAATGTGACCTGGAAAGCCCTTCCAGTCCAACCCAGGCTGTGATTCTATGAAAATGTTCATGTTCTGTCAATCTTGTGTCCTTTCACAACCCTTAAAATGCAGGGGAAAGCTCCCTCTCCATGGGTGTCCTGGGGTGGCATAATGATATCTTGTATTCCCTATCGTTTTGTATGCTTGACCAGAAATATGGTCCTGTAGCTTTAACTGTGTCCCGCAGCTGGGAGCTCTGCCGCCAGCGCGGGATATTTTGAAACTTTCCACAGCTCTCCTACGGGGGAGTGAGAAGGAAGGGACACTGTTTTGTTTTTTTTTTTTTTGGCTCAGTCAGTTGCTGCTGCTGGTGGCTGGTGCCACTGGTGTGGCTGCTGCTTGGGTTGGTTTTTTTTTTTTTCCTCCCTGGGATTGTTTTTCATCGTTCTGGACCCTTTTCTTCAACTTGCTTTCTCATCCGAGAACCTGAGGAGCCCCGGGGGACAGCGGACGAGAACCGTCCAGGGAGCCACCAGAGAAACTTCACCTAGCCCTTCGGGGCCCCCTCCCCCCGGAAAGGGGAAGCTACACCTGAGGAAAAGGACACTAAGCTCATCAGCTGTTTGTTCAGGTTTTCTGACCCCTTTCCCCTTTTCCCTTTCCACTGTGTGGTCTGTTAATTAAACAGTTCTTTCCACTTTAGGCTGAGATATTCTGTGTTGTGGGGGGAGGGGTGCCAGAAACCTCTGCTGTGGGGGGAGGCACCTGCTCGGAGTGCTTTCCACCTAGCATATTTGTCTAATCCAAGACAATGGGGGGGGCTCAGAACAAGGAGAAGGTTCTGCAGGAGAGGACCCTCAGCTGCCCAGCCCTGGGTCACCCTGACCCTCTAAAGCTCCTGTCCCACAGTCACTGCAGGGCTGGGATGGGATGGGATGGGACAGGATGGGATGGGATGGGATGGGATGGGATCAATGGGATGGGATGGGATCAATGGGGTGGGATGGGATGGGATGGGATCCATGGGATGGGATCCATGGGATGGGACGGTGGAACGTGGCAGAGGCTCCGCAGCACCCAAGCCCTCGCAGGCCACAGGCACACAGGGAGCTGTCCCGGGGCAGGCAGGCTCACCTGAGGGCGCTGCAGCCTTGGGCAGCTCGGTGGGGGTGCTCTTGCTGGTGCCGGGGCTCAGCAGCTTCACGTAGTTGGCCGGGAACCAGCCGATCTGGCGCTTCTTGCCGCGGGCCTGCGGAGACAGCGGCGCTGACCCCGAGCCTTGGGCGGGCCAAGGCAGCGCGAGCTCAGCTAAGCCGAGCTTAAACACGAACGCCACCGCTGGCAGGGCAAAGCCAACCCGTTCTGTGGCAATAGTTGAATATTGTAATATTTGCATATAATCTTATTAATATTTCTAATTAAATGCTTGTTCATCGGGTAAAGAATTATATTGAAATAGATCCTCAGGTTGAGACAATTTGAACAGAGATTAAGAATCCAAATTACCTCTTTTCTTTTACAGAAACAGTATCCAAGCCTTTCAATCCCTTGCGTCACCAAAGCGGGAAACCTCATCCTGTTATTTCCTTTGCAAATAAACTCCATAAAAACCCCCTTACTGTAAGAAAGGATCTTCCAAAACTTTGAATCCCAGCTTCTAAATCTGTATCAAGAATTGTTTTAACTGTTTATTCTTGTTTGTGATGTTGGAACAAGGATGGCATTTGGGGCAGGGAGAATTTTGCCTTTTAAAAACAGATTAATGTTAAGTTCGGTGAAAAAAAAGCCATCTAATGGATTTACTATTCTTTAGCTACTTTCTTCCCTGTCTAAATCTTTACTAAAAAAGAAAGCACTTGATCTGAAGTGTATTTAGATCCTTCATTTTAAGATATTTTTGAATACTGCACTAAACCAGCAATGTAATGCTGAAAATATTTGTCTTATTTTCCCTTGCTCTGACCCCCAAGTGTGGAACAGGAGAATAAAAAGAACAGTCAGGGGATTGCTAACGAAGTAAAACCCAATTGTAAAACCACATGTAAGACATCAAAGCATCTAAAGTTACATGTGACTATTTATACAACTAAAATATAATTGTTTTAGAGCCTCACAGCAGCTGCTCAGTGATAACTGTGGCAGCTCTTGCCCAGAGAAGTTTGTTTTCTGTCTTTAGAAACATTTAATAGAGACTCTTTAAAGCTTCCAGAGGAATCCTGGAAGAGGATTTCTCCACAAAAGATGAAAAAATATCACCAGGAAAGGCAAAAAGGGCAGGTAAAAATGTGTTAAAAATGACTGAATTAATCTAAGCATGTGCACTGCACAAATAAATCGACGGAATTTTTCCATCTCCTATTTCCTGCTAAAAATCCCAAACCAAACAGAACCTCATTCAGTGGGACCAAATTGTCAAGTTCTACTCTTAAAAAAAATTTTGAGTCCTGGAGGATCCAAAGCAGCCAAACCTAGCCCTAAAAATCCACTCCTTCCTGAGGGTTCTGCAGGGAAACAGCCAAGGGATGTCCACCCAGGCTCCTGCTGCTCTCCTGCGCCCCAGCTCACCCCAGGCTCAGGGGTGGCAAGGTGTCTGTAACCTCAGAAAGCTGTTTTAATTGCAGAATGTAGGCAAATTTATTTACCATCAACACATTCAGCATTTTCAACTACTAAAAGATAACCTTCTTTTTTTTAATATGGACTTTTACTAGGAAAAAAAAGGGACTAACTTGGAGC
Organism: Origma solitaria; assembly: GCA_013397895.1. Lineage (NCBI taxonomy): Eukaryota > Metazoa > Chordata > Aves > Passeriformes > Acanthizidae > Origma > Origma solitaria. The sequence continues at coordinate 184,883 of VZRL01001568.1, read as the reverse complement.
TCTCCTTCCCACCAACCACCTGGGTTCTTCTTTCTGATGAGAATCAGCTGGCCAGGAGCAAGAGTCAGCTGTTCTGGGCCTGTCGCTGTGTAAGAGGCAATTACTTGGGCAATTTCTGTTGAAGCAGAGGAGAAGAAAAAAGGTTAATTTGAAAAAAACCTGAACACATTTTATCCAACATTAATTATGCTACAACACTGTGTTATTTCTTTCCATAAAATAAATGAGAGGTTCAGAGCACTACAGGAATAAATAAATCATAAACCAGAGGTGCAGCAGCTCTATGGTAGGAGATTAAAAATGTTTGAGATAATAATAATAATAATAATAATAATAATAATAATAATAATAATAATAATAATAACAACTATACAGCTCTTACAATCCAGGGTTTTCCAATAAATACATCTTTGGACTGACCTCTCTAAGAAGAGGAGACACATCCATGACAATATAAAGAAATTGCACTGAGAGGTGCAAATTAAGGCTGGCAGAACATTTTTCACCACCTGACCCAAAAATGAAGGTTTTCAAAATGCAGTAAACAGCATTTATCTGGAAATCTTTACTCCATGAGGTTTTCAGGGAACAGGTGCTTTGTCTGGCCCTCTCCCGGCAGGATGGGACAGAGAGGAACTGGGAGCTCACAATCCCAGGAAATCACCCAAAGCAGATGTCGGAGTTTCCTCTGCTTTACAGTGCTTGTAGAAAGGCAGGGAATAATTTAGGTCCCCACAAAGTCTCACAGGGTTAACCCATGTGTGGATCCAACTGGAAGTGACAGGAGCTGTGGGAATTTTGGTGTCCTCCCAAAGCTGGGTTTAGCCCTGTCACCAAACCCTGTGCAGGGTGAGAAGAACACGTTTAACACACACAAAGTGGTGCTGGCACTGCTGAAACCTTCCCTGTGGGATCCCAGGACAGTAACTCATCTCCTAAGTATTCATTCCAAAGGCAGCTGGAGGCAGAGGAATCAGAAACCCCGGAAGGTCGGGAACAGAGGGTTTGGTGAAGGGAAAAACAGAGAGAGTTGAAGCCTGACACAGAAAGGGTCAAATGGCTGAAGTGAAATTTAGAAGGACCACTGGGAAAATTAAAAATTCTCAGAGAAGCATTTGAGATCCAAATGAGCAGCAAAAGGAGGGTGGGGAAGCAGAGAGACGAGCAGCAATCCAAGGGCACTGCAAACAACACAGGAATTAACTACGGCAGAGCCTCCCTTGGGATCTGTCAGCAGGAGAGGCAGGGACAGGGGAGCCAGGCAAGGATGGAAAGGCAGGAGCTGAGTTAAAAGGTGCTTTAAACCTGGGATTAACACAAATTCATGGAATCACAGAATGGTTTGGGTTGAAAGGCACCCTAAAGCCCATCCAGTGCCACCCCTGCCGTGGCAGGGACACCTGCCACTGTCCCAGGCTGCTCCAAGCCCCAATGTCCAGCCTGGCCTGGGACACTGCCAGGGATCCAGGGGCAGCCACAGCTGCTCTGGGCACCCTGGGCCAGGGCCTGCCCACCCTCCCAGGGAACAATTCCTAATTCCCAAGATCCCATCCAGCCCTGCCCTCTGCCACTGGCAACCATTCCCTGGCTCCTGTCCCTGCAGCCCTTGTCCCCAGTCCCTCCCCAGCTTTCTTAGCTGTGAAAGCAGAAGGCAGAAGGAATTTCTAAGTAAAATACAGCAGGTGCTGGCAGGAGAGTGAAAGGTTTAAGCAGAGAAAAAGCAGGAGCTGAGCCTGTCCTGGGCAAAAGCAGGGATTTGCTGGGCAGGGAACACAGCTCTGCTGCTGCTGCTGGAAAGGCTGCAAGCTCCCTGCATTTGCAAGATTTCCACAGAAACCCATTAATCCTTCTACACTACAGCCACTGGGGAGACAAAACGAACAAACAAATTAATGGTGAGAATTTGTGAAAATCAGGAAAACCTTCCTTGCCACCACAGCAGTTACAATATTCAGTAGATCACAATGGCAGAGAAAAATCTTCTACTTTGTATCTCTTCATAACAAGAAATGCCTCATTTTTGTCTACAAAATGAGGTTTGCAAGGCTTTGGGTATGAGACATCCCCTTCCCCCACCCAGCAGCATAAGGGACCTTTACTGGGGACTGTGTGTTAAATAAGTTACAATACAATCTCAAGTTTAACATTCAGCAGAAAGTTAAGAGAACAGCATTCAGAAAATAAAGGTTAAAATAAAACAACCCAGGAATGGGTTCCATTCTTATTCCATGAAGGGCTTTTCAATTTTTAAGTATTGAATTACTGAGAAGAGACCTTAGAACCCCTTCTAACGCCTTAAGAGGCTCCAGGAGAGCTGGAGAGGGACTTGGGACAAGGGATGGAGGGACAGGGAATGGAGGGACAGGGACAGGGAATGGCTGCCGCTGTTCTGCTGAGCAATCCATCAAGAAGTTTACATTCATTTTTGAGCAAGCAGATTTTTATTCTCTAGCTACATGTTATTTAGTGATTGACATGCCAGAATGATTAGAGAGGATGAATTCTTTTATTACAGTTACATTATTTATTAACTGCATTCATTCCGATTATTTTATAACAGTTTTCATCAGTGCAAACTACTCCAAGGTGACCAAGAGCAAAATACTTCATTTTCAAGGAAAAGGTTTTGTTGTCATTAAATGAAACACTGAAGGACAGAGAGAAGGTGCTGTCACAATGTTTGACTCACCAGGTTTCTTCCCTAAGCTTCCTGTTTTTCCAGCTGCTCCTGAAGCCTTGAAATGGAAAACAAGATGCAAGTTTAGCACTCAGGTTTCTTTCTCCAGCACATGAAAATGATTTACAATGCTTCATTCAACACACCAACAAGCATGGGAGCCAAAAACTCACAGGAAATTCTGTTCTTACAGAAATCCTTAACATTTTAGATGGTAGTAAATGTCTGAGAACAAATACCAAGCATGAAGTGGATGATTTGTTAATGCAGAAGTGCAGACTTTTATTCCCTTTCATGGGCTGCAAATACCAATGTAATTCCAAAGTACATCCCATTTGAGTTGTAAATCCATATATCTACAGAATGGGAATTCTGTCAAGGTGAATTGAAACAACAACACAAAATTTCAGCTCTACAAATGGCTGGATTGCAAATATTCCTGAGAAATCCCTGCACCCTGACAGGGTGAGATGAGGGATGAACATCAGCATCCAGGCCAAGGAATTGGCAAGAAAAGCCTTTGAAGAGCCACAAGAAATCCAGCAAAACCTGAGATTAATCCAGTTCCTGCCCCCTAAATAATTCCTGTCATTTCCTCCCAGTCCAATGGCAGTTTTATGTCCTGCAATAAAGAGGGTTGAGGGGGTAACAGCAACTTAAATCTATACTATACTGCAGCCAGAAATATTGGGGAACCATAAATGTCCTCTCGCCTTCAACACTTCCACCTCCCTCAACATCACCTCCCTCACCCTCAGGATCCTCCTTACAGCTTGGAGCCAACAACAAATGATCTGAAGGTTTCCAGAGAATCCTAATTCCTCTGTGGAAAAGAACAGTTTCCTCCTCCATATTCTCCCTAACCACCTGATGCTTGGAAAACCTGGGGATTCTGGCAAAAGCTAAAATGAGGAGTAACTAAAGAACAGTTTAGTGGCTGAGGGAAAAGGGCCATTCCAACCCATTTGTTGGTTTTGAGTGCACCTATAAAATGGATTATTAGATACATCTTCAACTCGGTGTCTCAGTGCTCCTTTCCTGCCACTGTCCGAGATGATTAATTACACTCCACAAGAGAAGCAAATCCTCCTCTCCTCCCTATGTTCCCTGGATTCTCCTCAGCTCTCCACCCTTCCCTACACCACTGTGAGCCGTACTCACAGAACAGTGACCCAGGAAAGCCCCGCACAGGGACCCGATGCAAATCCCACTGTAGGTCTGGGGCCAAGGAGAAGATGGTCTCAGCACCACTGAGGGGCTGGAATGGGGAGGAACCACAGCACTGACAGGCTGATATCAGGAACTCCTGCTCTGGGAAGCGTTCCTGGCAGAGGAGCACCCTCTGCCCTCCTTAGTGAAGAGCAAGTGACTGGACCTTCAGAGAACACCCTCCTCTGAAATATCCCTTGCTCAACATCAGTGCTGCTGGATTAGAAGCACATGGACAAATCAAACAGGCTGCGACATTATCCTTAAACATTGTCCTTACAGTTACCTGGAAACACCGAGAGATGATTTTAAAATAGAAGCTTCAAAACCACCTTGACCAGACTGAGTCTGAATTGTGTTTGAGGGTGCTCTGAATCCTCAGTGAGAAAGAAGAAACACATGGAGAAGTCCTACAGCACTTCAATAAATAACTAAATTCACAAGTAATGCATTTAGGATGGCCCCAATTTCTGGTCCACTCAGTAGGTGGGGAAGTATTTCCTATTCCTTCCGCTGAGAGAAAAGACAGCAGCAAGGACAGACCCTGTTCTGCCTCCCCCTTGCACACCTGAGAGTCTCCCTAAACATCTGAGGGGATTTTGTGACAAGTGAGGAAATCTCTTGAACCACCAGAGCAGAAGTTGCTTTGTCAATTCAATAAACCCCAGCAAGGACTGGCCAATTGTGTTGTACAGCAGGACCCTTCACAACTGACTTGATCCATTCAGGGATTATTTTATGAACCTCTATGCAAAGTTTTATGCCAGAGGTGTTGGAATGGTTGTGTTTCCAAGCCTCCCATGAGCTCCATCCCCACAGAGGGAATTATCACCAGTGTCCAGAATAAAGCCCTGTATCCATCCTCCTCCCCCTAAGGAAAACCCTGAGAATGGACCATGGACTGGTGGCATTGTTTCTTTGAAGAACAAAGACTTTCACACCTTTTTAATAAGCTGAAGCTTGAGGGAACAGTGAATGGTTTATTTTAGCACCCTGAGGTGAACAGGCACAGCCTGGGACAGAAGAACAAATTAAAAAAATTCTTCTGCTGTAGAAACCATTGAGATTTTGAATCATTTCTAAACACTCTGCCCTTGCTGCTGAAAGATCACCTCTGTTTTTCTTTGGGCCTGTCAACAGTGCAGAACACATGAAATTATTTCTCTTTCCAGAACATTTTCCACCCCCAGCAGCTGTCCAAGCACAGCAGCACATTTGAGTGACCATACAGGCAGGACTCTGAAACCCTCTGCAAAAACTGGCTCTGGGCATAGGCTGGAGAGCAAAACCCCAGTGACCCCATCGGAGCCAGATCTGTGTCCTGCCAGCACAGGAACCCCGGGATGGAAACAACATCCAGGGACAAGGGGCTGCACCAGCTCTGTGCTTTTCCCTCCCTCTCTCATCGAGTTTGCAGCTGGAGGTGAGATTTTTACCAGCAAAAAGGGCACCGGGAGCACTTTTGGGACAAGCTGAGGCCAGAGAAACACCAAACAGAGCCCTCTGGGAAAAGTGGGGCTCAGAATCAAACACCGGAGCTCCCCACAAGGATTTGCCAACAGTGTCCCAATCCCATCTCTCCCAAGGACTGAAATACTGAACATCACTAACCCCAGCTTTTTAATCCTGTCCCAGAGGATGTTGCTGGAATTTCTCAATACTCCAGAAATTTCCTCTTGAAAGGTTTCCTAGAGGTGTAGATTTCACTGCAGGTTTTATCCTTAGGCTTTTCCAGCAGCAGAAATGGCTTTAAGGAGTGACTGCTCAGGCTCTGTGTTGCAGAGTCTTTCACTGAGTTCTTGTGCACAAAGCTTTACCATCCAGATTCACAAAAATCCACTGATTTTTATTCATTTACCTTTAATCCCCCTTTACTCCAGAGATATAAACCAGAATCCTTCTCATCAAGAGATTAGGACTGTACCCAACTCTGACTCTAAGCTAATTCCTACTAGTAGACAAATTATCCTTTCAAACAGTATAAATGAGAAAACATCTCTCTTTAGAATGTTAAAAAAAAAGAAAAAAAAGTATGTGTTCTATGGAATTCTATGGAATTATTTCAGGATAAAAGGAAATGAAACAGAAGCTCTATTATTGAACAAAAACTGTCAAATAAACACAGTTGGTAGCAACGTTTTGATGCAAAATTTGTTCTCCTTGACTGCAAGAAAATGTCAATAGGAAAAAATATCATAGACTGTAATGTTACCCTCTACATTTTTGGTTTTTTTTAATAATGGCAGTGAGACACAGCTCAGTCATTAAAAACTTACCAGGGGAATAAAACAGTCATGGCTGTTCTGATCAGTGGCTACAAAACTGCCATGGTGACTATAAATGTAGGCACTATTTTAATACATGATCCCCAAAGTTATTTATGATGTTGTGTTGTAAATTGCAGCTATTATTGTTGTTATTGTCATTGTTTTTCCTTTCCAATCTCCCAGTCAGTAAAACTGCAATGTATTTTTATTTCCCTCATGATGCCCTGCCTTGCAGCTACCACTACAACCCCAAAGAAAACATTTCTCTACCTCGGAATCTTTGAGTCTCACATAATTAGATGGGAAAACTCCTGATTTATCACCCAGCGTGCCCGTCCACCAGTCACCATCTTTCTTTGTCACCAGGATCAGGTCACCTTGTTGGAAAGTGAGGTCCCCCTGCTCCGAGCTCTCGTAGGTGTACATGGCAATGTACTCTGGAAAAGGGAAATACACACAGGACATGGCAAAATCCTGAGCAACCCTCAGTGAGCCCCTGCAAAACTAATTAATATGAAGTAATTTATTCACAGGCTTGACAGAAGACAAGTTTATCATTTATTACTCATAAATCTCAATATTTAATGCATGAAATTGGATCTATCAGAACTGAATAGGATCTATCAAAAGGCTGCCTTGGGGCTTTTGTATAGAATTCGCTATTATGATTCAAATGAACAGAAATCATTCATTTCTAATTAGACATGTTTTCCAGTGGTTTCTGGTTTGCGCTGATGACTGGAATTTTCAGTTTGGGATGGGAAGTCCACACAGCTTAAAAGTCACCCTCTACACTTGAGTTCTTCTTAAATCCTCTCATCAGAAGATGCTAAATCCCTGCTTTATTATTTCTCACAAACACAGCTTTTTGAAGGGTTTAAACAAAAGCTGTGTTTCTTTTCAATACAAACATAAAACCTGAGATATCCTGGCTGTGACAAGACTCTGCATGACCACAAGTCCTTTGTCCTTTCCCCCAAATACAAGGGAAACCAGAACCAGGTGATCTTTAAGGTCCCTTCCAACCCAAACCACCCTGGGATTCTATGGAATATTTACTGAACAAGAGCAGCTGTACTTTGAAATAACTGATTATCTCCTTTTTCTCTGCCTCCTTCTAATTCCTGTAGTGCTCATGCCAGAGGCAAATTAAATGTAAATGTACCTAAAACTGCCCTTAGAATTGCAGTTATAAACTTCAGGTGTGCTGTACAGACGATCCCCAAATGTTTGCCTGTAACTCGTATTTAAATTAATTTATTTCCTCTGCTGTGATTTAGCTAACCTTTAGCTAACTCAGCACTGCAGGGGATTAAGAGTTAAGGCAGCTCATGTAGCAATGCTCCCCTCCAGCTGAAGGGTGGCAACAGCCAGGAATTCCTCTTTTAAAACCCTTCAGAGGCCTGAAAATGATCTGATAATTCTGTGTCTGTGTCCCAGGCTCCAGCTGTAAAAAGGAGCTGACCATAAGGATCCCAATATTCTATAACTGACTGTCAGCGCCTTAATTAAGAGCTTTAATGAAACCTTGGGAATGAGCTTTGGGGGACATTGAGACATTTATCCTGACACCATGGATACATGGACAGATGTGCTTATTAGGCCCTCTGTAAAAACCCATTCCAGACCAGAAATTGTTAACAAAATTCTAGTAAAAAATTTTCAATATTGAACAAGTACAAACTACAAAAGGTATCTTCATATCTTTTCTGATATGTGAAATTATTCCTTCTAGATACACAACATACACCAATTGTTACAATACTAATACTAATAATAACTCAAAATTATTCCAGAGGCAAATTGATTTGCACTTGGATTTTCACACCACTTGAACACCAAAATCTGATTGTTGATTTTGGTAAAAAGCAGAGTTCTTGTGTTTAACGCCAGAGTAAGATGCTCCCAGTGCCACGCAGGACTCACCTTCCCCTGACATCATTGCCTTGGCTGCTGGGGATGCTACTCTTTTCAGACTAGCAGGACTTTCTGAGGAACCAGAATCCATGCTTTAGAAGAAAATAATGGTTATGTAAGAAATTAAACCTCTTCAGAAAAAATATTATTATATTTCAAACTCAAAAACAGACATGCACCAGAATCAACTCCCTGTGTTTTAAAAGAAGAAACAGTAAATGTGCAAAATAAAGCTTTTATGTCCAGTGGCCTGTCATGGTTACATTTAAGCAACTGCCTTAGATACAGAATTTTCTGCATCTCCTCTTTTTCCTAAGATAAAAAAAGGATCTAAAATCATTCTCATTTGTATTCCTATTGTTAATAGGAACATGTCTTCACATTACACAGAATGAGATTTTAAATGTTTAATCCTCCAAGAATAATGAGAAGTGATTTAGATTTGAGGAATACCTTTTAATTTTGGGCAGAGAAAAGCTCTGACTTACACAGCTGTACTTTGTAAAATCCAATACACTCATTTTTCAGTTGCAAGCCACATAAAATTAAGAAGGTTAATTAATCTTTCGTTGGGGATGCAAGACTCAAGAACTGAGGTCAGTTTTCTAATTGCTGACACAGATTTTCAAGACTGGGAGTCAAAACCGTCCAGATAAATAAAAAAGGGCACTTTTAAAGGGTAGAACTTGGACATGCGAGTGTGCAGCCCTTCCTATTTCCTTACCCATCCCAGTACAGAAGCAAAGGACAGCAAAAGCAAACACAATACCTCGTTGACTTCCTAATGGGGCCTGAAATGAGCTTCACATAGGATTTGGGAAACCAGCCCTTCTGGCCCTGCACCTCCCCAAACCACCACATGTCCTGCTGCTCCAGCACTGTGATCACATCGTTCTTGTTGAAGTTCAGGTGGTTGTCCTTTTTCGCTCTCCAAGGATACAGAGCCTGTGCTTGAAGCCCCTCCACTTTTTCACCCTTCAAAGAAAGGGAGCGAGAGAAGTCAGTCGTGCTCCACCTTTCAGCAAAAAAGCTGCTTCAGGAATGATATTCTTAGGCTGCTTAGACAGCAAGAAATACAGACTCTCTCTCAACTAAAGCATCAATTAAACCTCCAAAGTAATTCCAGAAATCTTTACAGTCCTCTTGCATTTCTGTCTGTTAATACATCATCACGATTTAATTAATTACTTTTACAATTGAGATATACATGTAATAAACTCTTGTAAAGCTGCTTTGGCAGGACTTAAAGTCCATTTTCTGGAAAATGATGCTTTGCTGCACATTATTCATGGCACATTCCAATTTCTTTTTGCTCTGAGGTAGATACTCAGCACTTTCCAGAACACATGAGCTCCCAAGAACAGTTTGTTTTTCCACTGAGGAAAAGGAAGTGCCTGAACAGAATTCAGCTGTGAAGCTTTGCCACTGCTGCTCCACTTCACCACATAATCCACTTGGGAGGGAAGGTTGTCAAGAGAGTCAAGAAAGCCCCAAAGAAGTGACCCAGAACTGGACCACCAAAATCTAAAAAAGCCATCCCAGAACAGCAAAACGGAAACTGCTTTGTGTTAAATCCTGCTCCAGATGTTGCCAATGGATCACAGATCCATAGAATGGCCTGGCTTGGAAAGGATCCAAAATCCCATCCAGTGCCACCCCTGCCATGGCAGGGACACCTGCCACTGTCCCAGGCTGCTCCAAGCCCCAATGTCCAGCCTGGCCTTGGGCACTGCCAGGGATCCAGGGGCAGCCACAGCTGCTCTGGGCACCCTGGGCCAGGGCCTGCCCACCCTCCCAGGGAACAATTCCTCATTCCCAAGATCCCATCCAGCCCTGCCCTCTGCCGCTGGCAACCATTCCCTGGCTCCTGGCCCTGCAGCCCTTGGCAATTGTCTCTCTCCATCTTTCCTGGGGCTCCTTCAGGCCCTGCAAGGCCACCCTGAGCTCAGCCCAAAGCTTCTCCTCTCCAGGCTCAACAATCCCAACTCTCGCAGCCTTTCCTCCCAGCACAGCTCTCCATCCCTCTGCTCATCCTGGTGCCTCCATGGACTCTCTCCAGCAGCTCCAGCTCCTTCCTGTGCTGGGCCCAGGGCTGGGGCAGCTCTGCAGGTGGGACCCTCCCTGTCACCCCTCCTGGAAGAGCTCACCCATCTCAGGTGAGTGTTTTAAGGCACAGCAAATTTTACTGAAAACGGAAATGTTCACACTTTGCTCTCCAAGCCTTTGTGCTGGCTCAGAACATTTGGGGGAGCCCAGGAGCTCACCTGGCCCAGGACAGGGGAGGGAGATGAGCCTGTGACAGTGGCAGGAGTGAAGGCTGAGCGCTGCCTGAGCTGCCCCGCGCTGGGCACCGTCAGGGATGGCTGAGCTGCCCAGGCATCCCAGTTATCACTCTCTGGTTTCTCACTGCTGTTTGCTGGCCAGCTGGGAAAAAAAAAAAGAAAAGAATTATGTAACTCCTACTGTTTTTAACTGAGCAAAAAAGTCATGCATAACAAAACTTTCTACATTCTACAATGATTTCTTTTCAATGAGTATCCATGAGTGGCGTGACTCCAGGAGCAGCAGTGCAATCGAACAGTATTTAACCACAACTTCATCTTCAAAGGCAACCCCCAAACTCAGCTGCTTGTCCTTGCCACTGAAGGGCAGGTTTTTATTTCATTTCTTAGCTGCTCCCCAGCAAACAGAAGTTCAAGCCGTGCAGGCTGCATTATACACAGTGGAAAGAGAAATAATTAATAGTTTTTCCAAAACTGGTTTGAAATCTTCCACCCTGCACGTCACTGACCTCTCACATCCCTTTCCTTTACACATGGAATCCCAGAACGTTAAATCCCATCCAGTGCCACCCCTGCCATGGCAGGGACACCTGCCACTGTCCCAGGCTGCTCCAAGCCCCAATGTCCAGCCTGGCCTTGGGCACTGCCAGGGATCCAGGGGCAGCCACAGCTGCTCTGGGCACCCTGGGCCAGGGCCTCCTATTGAGATACCAATTTTTAAATATGAATTCCATGGTCAAGGGATAAGGAATTACTGAATTTGCCCAGAACATTGAGTTAAGCCATCCAGGGAAGGGCACGTTTTCAAATTCCATCAGTCTTATTAATGCTGTGATCAGGAATTAAATCACCTCCTTATGTTATCCCTGCCATTAGCATATTTTGCCTAAGCAATTTGGAAGCATTCAATAAGGCTTGGTATCAGCTACTGTAGGAGAAAGGGATTTAGGAGGTTCCAGTACCTGAGGGGGCTCCAAGAGAGCTGGAGAGGGATTGCTCATTAGGAACTGGAGTGGCAGGGCAAGGGGGAATTGGTTCACACTAAAGAGGGGAAATTTAGGTGAGACATTGAGAATTAGGAATTGTTCCCTGGGAGGGTGGGCAGGCCCTGGCCCAGGGTGCCCAGAGCAGCTGTGGCTGCCCCTGGATCCCTGGCAGTGCCCAAGGCCAGGCTGGACATTGGGGCTTGGAGCAGCCTGGGACAGTGGCAGGTGTCCCTGCCATGGCAGGGGTGGCACTGGATGGGCTTTGAGGTCCCTCCACACCAATCAGTCTGGGATTCTGTGAGTCCAAGAGAAGCGAACACCTTGGGATCTCCCCATGCCCACATCCCCACGTAGGGATGTCTCCTGCTCATGCTGTGCCCAGGCAGGTTTGATGGGAGCAGCCCCAAGTCCCACAGGGCTGCAATTCTAACTGATTCCTACAGAAAATATCTTTCACTTTGGAGAAGGTATTTTCATTTTGCACTCTGGCTCCTGTGCTCACTGCCAGTTCCCAAGGACCCCACAGCCTGAAGTGCTCAGCAGCAGCCAAACCTACGTGGAGCTGAAGTCTGCCCAGTTGTTGGTCGTTGCAGGAGCCTCTGGAGGGGCAGGGGCTCCCAGGGGGGCAGAGGTTTCCTGCACGGACACTTTGGGAGCAGCAGAGGGCTCGGCTGCTGGCTTGGCAGAGGCTGGAACTTCACTGTCCGGGATTTTCTCTGCGTAGTTTGCAGGGAACCATCCAGTTTTGCCCTTCAGTTGTCCACCAAGCCACCCTGGCTCTCCAGTCTGTCTTTCATCCACCTGCAAACACAGGAAGTTAAGAGAGTCAAGAAACACATCCTGCAAATTGATATTTTACTGAAAACAACCCATCTCCTCCAGAGTAATTAACTGTTTGCAATGCAAGAGGGCTTGACAATTGGGGTTTGTTGTTTTTTTTCTCCCAAGCTAAAATCATGGAATGGTTTGGGTTGGAAGGGNTCCAGCCTGGCCTTGGGCACTGCCAGGGATCCAGGGGCAGCCACAGCTGCTCTGGGCACCCTGGGCCAGGGCCTGCCCACCCTCCCAGGGAACAATTCCTAATTCCCAAGATCCCATCCAGCCCTGCCCTCTGCCACTGGCAACCATTCCCTGGCTCCTGGCCCTGCAGCCCTTGGCAATTGTCTCTCTCCATCTTTCCTGGGGCTCCTTCAGGCCCTGCAAGGCCACCCTGAGCTCAGCCCAAAGCTTCTCCTCTCCAGGCTCAACAATCCCAACTCTCGCAGCCTTTCCTCCCAGCACAGCTCTCCATCCCTCTGCTCATCCTGGTGCCTCCATGGACTCTCTCCAGCAGCTCCAGCTCCTTCCTGTGCTGGCCCAGGGCTGGGGCAGCTCTGCAGGTGGGCTCTCACCTGAGCTCAGGGGCACAATCCCAATCCCTTTCCTGCTCATCCCAGACTGGGGCTCAGCCCAGAGCGTGGATGGATCCCTGTCCCTGAACTCCTCAGAGGAGCTGTTGACAATTCCTTTGCCTGAAGCCATTTGTTGACTCTGTGCCTCCCAGTGGAATTTGCATCCCATCCCCTCTTTTGGTGCAAAGCAATCCATTATTCCTGTGTTTTCTGGGTCCTCCTCTCTCAGTCCCTGTGAGCCCAAGGCAATCCCAGCAATAAAGGCACTCTGTGCTTGACCGGTTCCTTGTGGGAGGTTTCTCTGCACTCTGCAGTGCAGAGCAAAATTTCCACTGCAGCAGGGATGGGAAAGCAGCAGGATGAGAGAGGGAAGGGCACGGCTGAGGGTGGATCTGGGAAAAATGGATTCTAGCACCCAAGGCTGAACCATCCGAACACTGATCAGGGTCACTCAGCGGCACTCACTGGGGCAAGAACAGGAATCACCACACACAGAACAAACAAACAGCACCCAAGGGCAAATTTGGGTTGTGGAGATGCTCTGAAAAGAGCATCTTTGGGGTGAACCACAGGCACACAGAAACCACTGGGGTCTTTCAGGCATAAGGAAAAAACCAAAGGGTTTTGACCCACCCCATTAATGTCTCTTCATGAGATGGTTTTAAGCGACAATAATTCTCAAACTGCCTGTGAGGATACTCAGATTTCTGCTTATTCAACCCAATTAAGTTCTCTATGTATACTAATGAAAAGTCACTTTGAAGGATAATTTAAACTTCCTATTCAGATCAGCTCTGGTTTCTTCTTTATATAAAATACAAATCACATCTGGTTTTGCAGTATAATACTGGAATTTTAAATATATTCCTTTGAATCTTTCTTCAGTTAATTTGTTCCAATTTCCGTATATTTTTACACCCACCCATGCACAAATCCCAACAACAATCCCAGATTATTTTTTTCCAAAATACAACCTTTAAATAAACCTAAAAATACAAGCTTTAAATGTACACCTGAATAGTAAATTACAGTGTGTGTGGAGGTTATTTTTTATTTATTCAACCGTTTTTTAGAGCCGCAGCTGACAACTCCTTAGTTCTGTGAATCACATAAAGAAGATTTATGCCAACTCCAACAATCAATAACTAAGAAAACTGATGAGAAACTGTCATTAGAATTTGTTGTAGATTTTTCATGGAATATCTGTTCCCACACAAAAGCTTGGTTGAGTTATAGCCAGGATTAAAATCAATCTAAACTTACAGTGGAAGAAATTTAAAGTACATTGGAAGGACAAGATAATTAAAAAGTGGGAAAATTTAAAAAATAGAGTAATTCTGTGATCCATGGCACCAGATCCAGTGGTGTCACAGGCTCTTCCCAGAAGTCAGGCAGAGCAAAGGCCCCCCCAGACTGGCAAATCCTTTTTCTTCCTGAATAAATTCCCAACCTCCTCCCTGACTCACCCGAGACAGGCTAAGGGTCTGTGCCCACTTGGAAGTGTTGATACTCTTGGAAAGGTCATTCCCAAGCTCTGTTAAAGCCCAGCTCCGTGTGACAGAATGAGCTCTGCAGTCCCAGTTCCAGCCAGGATTCCAGCCAGGACACCAGCCAGAATTCCACCCAGAATTCCACCCAGAATTTCAGCCAGGATTCCAGCCAGGATTCCAGCCAGAATTTCAGCCAGGATTCCAGCCAGGATTCCAGCCAGGACTCCAGCCAGGATTCCAGCCAGGATTCCAGCCAGAATTCCAGCCAGGACTCCAGCCAGAATTCCAGTTGAAATTCCAGCCAGGATTCCAGCCAGGATTCCAGCCAGGATTCCAGCCAGAATTCCAGCCAGGATTGCAGCCTGCTCCCAGCCCCGTGCTCCGGGTGCCATCTCCTGCCCCGCTGCATGGCAGGGCCTGCCAGGGCCAAAAGCAGGTCCGAATTTGGGTTCCAGTGTGGCAGTGCCCCATGTGTGCCAGGACACTGATTTGATTCGGTGGCACAGGAAGCTCCCAGGCGGAGCTCGGCGCCACTGCAGCTGCATTGATGTCACCAGTCAGCCTCACCTTAACACCGAGCTTGCAAATTGGTGTTTTCCAAGGAAAGGCACCCACTGGACCTTTGGAATCACAGGACAAAGACGAGAGGGCTGAGGGAGGAGCCAAAGGCAGCATCAAAAGTAAACCCTGGTCCAGGAGTTTGAATTACTTTTGATAACGAGCTGGGGTTTGTTAATTTGCCCCTGGGGGGGTCAAAGCCGAGTGACTGCACGGGAACAAAGTCTGATGGAGATGGAGACACGGCAGAGCCTCCCTGGCAGCACTTACCCATTCCCTTTTAACCTCCAGAGGGAAGCAACGATGCAAAGCAAGGCACAGTTAAACACAGTCAGCACCGACTCCCTAGAGCAGCCCATTTAAATTCCCACGGGGCAGGAGTGACATCCCCCAGCAATCAGGGTCGTTATGGTCAAAAGTACTTCAATAAAGACAGTTGGGAGGGGTTACCCTGCTGGGGTAGAGTAGGTTAAAATCAACTCCGAAAGCAACATATAGAAAGACCCAGATGGTCTCAAAGTCTCTATTTAAAATATGTGAAGTGCTCCTTAGAATCACGTATTTTGGGGGAAAATCTTATTTCCCTGCAAATCTCTCTTGAAAAAGTATTTCATTGCTCTTTAGAATTGCATATTTTGGGGAAAATGTTACTTTCCCTGCAAATCTCTATTTAAATATGTGCAGTGCATATTTTGGGGAAAAATGTTATTACATATTTTGGGGGAAAATGTTATTTTTCCTGTAAATCTCTATTTAAAAATTATTTCAGTGCTCCTTAAAATCACATATTTAGGGGAAAATTGTTCTTTTCCCTGCAAGCCTACCCAAGAGCGATCACTCTTGCCCAGGGAAGATGACCTGGCAAGATGACCTGCAAGCCCAGGCCGCACCTATTTCCCAGGAAAACAAGGCATCCCAGCACTTCCTAGCACCCTCATGCCTCCTCTCCCCTCTCCCAGCTGCCCGCCCAACACCATTTCCTGCTACAGCTCTACAACCTGTTGTATCCTTACTCAGTGTTCTCAGCAGTGACCCCAAGCCAAGATTCACTTTGGATTTTCCACAAACAAATTTCAGTGTCACAAATGCCCAATCAATAAAAACCCAAACCAACCCCAAAAGGTTCAATTTCCCAGATCAGGGTTTTAAAAATATTCACCATTACAATTTAGGGGAATCTACAAAGTGTACTTTTTCCCAAATCCACTGTTACTAAACTGAGTTAAAATGTAAAAGCTCTTAAAATGTAAAAGCTCTTAAAATTTTGTTGGGTAGAACACTGTTGGGAATACACTTCCTCCAGTGAACAATATTTAAGAATTCCCTAAGGAATTTTCATTCTGTATGTTAAGAACATATTAATGATTAATTAATATTAATATCCACTTAATCCCTGCAGCCATTAACCACAGAACTATAATTTAGAGAGACAAAAGCAAATATTGCTTCAGAGTTTGACACACCACAGTGACCATACCCCTGAAAAACTGGGAATAATTCTGTATCAACACACCTGTAACCAAATATTTTGGATTTAAAGCTTCCTTCCTTGCCATATAAAATTGAAATCACACATGGCAGAAGCAGCAGTAATTTCCTCAAGGAATATCCCAATCCCTGCTTACCATGACGATGTCTCCAGGCTGGATAGTGATCTCATCGTGGCTTCTGGATTCAAAAGGATACAGAGCTCTATAATACACTATTTTTACATCCTCCTGAGCAGAAATGGTTAGAGGAGCTTTTTCTGAGCAAAGGAAACAAACACACAGATACAGAGAAAAGAAATCAAACCACCTTATTTTTAAATAGTTGAAGAATGGGGTGAAAGTGGAGACAAGAATCAGCAAACCTGGCAGGGTCTGCAGGAAGTACCTTACCCCTTTTTACACAAAGGGAAATAGAAAAATTAATTATTTAAATAAAGATTTCTTATTATTTTCTCCTCTAAACAACAGGGAAGATCATAGAACCCCAGAACGGTTTGGGTTGGGAGGGAGCTTAAAGCCCATCCCATTCCAGCCCTGCCATGGGCAGGGACACCTTCCACTGTCCCAGGCTGCTCCAAGCCCAGCCTGGCCTTGGACACTGCCAGGAACTGGGAATCCACAGCCTCTCTGGGCAGGATTTAGTCATAAAAGTGATGCAGTCCTTTGAACAAATATTTAAACCGGTATTACATTCCCAAACAGTTTTCAGTGTATCCAAGCCACTAAAGAAGGAGCAGGATTCCCAATACAGGCAAAAATCAGGATATAATGTACAGAAAAAGCTCTCAGCTGAAAGTGATTGTGTGGAGAGTAGAAAAACGAGGATTAAATCTTAAGATTTCAGGTCATTTGTCCAGTGAACAAAGGAAGGCAGGAAAAGAAAAAGGGTGACTAAACAACATATTGTTCCTACTCTGTACAATCCTAAGTCATATGTCCCAAAATAAAAACTACAGAAATAATTTCTGACATCTGGCATCCAGCCCCTTCCAGCTGAGATTCCCTCCTCCCCTGGCTCTGGAGACTCAGAACTGTGCTCTCCCCTCTGCTGAACACCAGCCTTATGGGAAGAGCGGTGATACCTAAAAACCATTTTTGGAGTCTAGAGCACAGTCCATGCATTATTTACTTTATTAACACTCGCAACTCAACCCTGAACACCCCCTGGTTCTGTGAGAAATGGGCAGAGAAAAGAGAACAGAGCTATCCCAGAGCACTCCCTGCTGTTGGACCCTACCTGCGTTGGACCACGGAGCCTGGGCGGGCTTGTTTGGCTCCTGCTGGGGCTGGAAGAGTTTACTCAGCTTCTCCTGCATCTCTTGTTTCCCCTTATCCTCACCCTCCTTCTTCTTGGCTACTTCTTCCCTTTTTTGCTTGTCATCTTCCTGGATTTTTTTTTGCCACTGCGGCTCCTCCTCGGGCTGTCCCCGCTCCAGCCGCGGCTTGTCCCGTTCCTGGATCCGCCTGTGGGACAAGTGGGGGTCAGAGCCACTCCAACCAAAGCCCACCAAAGCTTCTGGGTGATCTCCGGTACCAAACGTCCTCTTTAGGGCTTTTCCATACCCTAATGTTATTTTGGTGAGTCATCCACCACTCCCCAGCTCCTCCTGACACAATGATTCCCAAAAACCACAGACTCATGGAATGGTTTGGTTTGGAAGGGACCTTAAAGATCCTCTCATTCCAACCCAAAGCCACAAACATCGCTGGGTAATACTCCAAATAGCCAAATCAGAAAGGAAAAAGCAGGAATCAGAACATGTGGCCATTCTTACCCTGCTGCTGAAGGGTAAGGAGGAGAAGTTTTTGTAAGTTTTACACAGTACTCCAGAGAATTACTGGGAATATTTCCCATTCCCAGCCACCAGAGCCAGCAATCCTTCCCCTCCAACACAGGACAAGACAACAAGAAATGAATAAATATTCTCTGCTAGAAACAATTTGCCCCAGTAAAGATAACTCTGAAGATCTAAAGGATGCCCAGTGTGCTCCAGTTTGTGCCATGGCCTATTCCACCCCAGGAATTTCTTCAGAATTAGGGACACATGCCTGAGAAGCAGCTGCTCATCACACACCTGGGGTGCTACAAAAACCCAACTTTGTCCAAGGACAACATGAATTCCTGACTGAAAATACTACGAGAAAAAACCTAACTCATGGAATCCCAGGATGGCTGAGGCTGGAAATGCCCTCCCAGCCCACGGAGCCCAAGCTGTGCCCGATGCCCACCTTGTCCCCAGCGCAGAGCACTGAGTGCCACGGCCAGGCCTTGCTGGGACACCTGCAGGGATGGGCACTGCAAAGCTCCCTGGGCAGCCCTGCCAAGGCCTGAGCGCCCTTGCCATGGAGAAATTGCTCCTGGTGTCCAACCAATCCACTTCCCATTGAGGGTGGCACTAGAGGACACAAATCTCATCTGCATCCCTGAAGTTTTGAGCAGACCTGAATATTTTCTGAGACATGTCGGGGAGGTGTTATATACAGGGCTCAGCTGAAGGAGTTCGGTACCTCTGAGCTTCTTTTTGCTTTTCCAGCTCCACTGTCTTCCTCTCTTGTTCCTTCTGTTTCAACCTCTCAGCTTCCAAGCTCTTCTGCTTCTGTAGCTGCTGTTTGTTATGGATTTCTCTCAGCTCCTGGATGAAAAAAAGGAAAAGAGGTGTAAATACCCACTCTGTTAATCAGAACTAACAGCCCTAAAGAGTTCGCTGTGAGGGAACAACACCTGGGAATGGTTGGGGATCCCTGTCCAAACTCACATTTCTGCCAAATGCAGATATTTAAGGTTCATTTCCAAGGTCTATAAACCACTTACTGTTTTACTATTTTTACTCATTTAACTGAGACATTAAAGGGTTAAGAAACCAGAAAAGCTTTAAATGTGGCTCTGAAAAAATGGACAAAGCTTAATCTGTAATGTCATTTATGTTTTAAATTGTTTGTTCGTGGAAGTCATTTGTTAAATTCCATACAAAAATCTCACAACAGCAACACTTAATCAGTTTCATTTTCCAACTAATGCTGATTTATTAAGGAACCTTCAGGATTGGTTTATACTCAGGAGACTGAAATTCTTAAGGAATATCTTTGAAATGAACAATGTTACAGAGAGTATTCATTCATACACAAGACAGTTTTTCTTTAATTACCTGGAAAATTGCCTGAAAAAATGAGACTATAAAGAATAATAATAATAAAACCATAATATTTTCCTCAAGATTTGTTTTCTGCATTAACACCTATTAATACAAATTCAACTTCTACCTTGAATCTCTTTGCATAACCTGGAATTTTGCATCTGAACTTCTCAGCATTATAAGAAAAAAAGGAAAACTTTACCTCTGACCACTGAGGATTTTCACTGAAAATTGTTCACTTCCAAAAATTTATATCTTTTAATGAAAATATGGTACAGGCAGAAATTGAAACAGTTAGTCTTGAAAGCATTTGGATAGTTTTTTCAGAAATTCACAATCTACAAACGAACCACAGGGGGTTTTCATGCAAAAATCCTCATGCACTGACCCAAATGAGAAAATCACATAAGAGACACAAAAAAAAATTAAATATCACATGATCCAAACCCACTGGACAGAGGGATGAAAGCTTCCAAAGGGAAGCTGATCTGTGTCCCAGCTCAGTCTCATTCCATTAATGCTCCTCAATCTTAAATTCAATGAAAACTGAGCTCAGCATCATTAAAGAGAGAATCAGTTCTCAGGGAATTTGAATTCAAACCCTGCTAACTTCCCACTGAAATCCAGGGATAATCTCAATTTGGGCAACACTTTGTTTGGTGATCACGCAGAGTGTGACGGGCAGGGGGAACCGCAGTCCCCACGTCCTCCCCATGACCTCCTGAACCCTTATTTGTACCAAACCCATGGACAAGTGCATGGGACAAACTCAAGAGCACTGGCAGTGTTGGGATTGACACCCTTCAGCTGGGGCAGACCCAGACCTTGGGGTGGAAGGGATTTTAGGGATCATCCATTCCCACCCCTGCCATGGCAGGGACACCTCCCACTGTGCCAGGCTGCTCCAAGCCCCAATGTCCAGCCTGGCCTGGGACACTGCCAGGGATCCAGGGGCAGCCCCCCAAGGGATCGCACCACCAAACGCAGGATATTCACCACTTCCATTGCCCGATGGAAAACCAGGAATGCTGCAGCTGAGCCATGCCCCCAGGTGTGCTGGGAGCAAGGGGCTCCTGCTGTGATCAGTAAATGCTGTGCCAACACTGGGACAAAGAATACGTTACTTTGTTTGCTTGTTTTGTCATTTCATCCACCTGCTCAGCTAAGTCAGGATCTAAAGAGACATTCTAATAATTATTTAAGTTTTCCATAGACATTTTAACATTATTCCCTCCCAGCCAAGCTGATGTGCTGCATCAGTACTCTGTGAAGGGGTTTTCTGTGATAGAACTATGCGTTAAGAAAATCAAACCCAGTTTGTAGTCCTGGCACTGGATGGAGCATTTTTGGAGATGAAAAAATCCCATATAGATCCTCTTTGGGTCAGCCAGGAGGAAATAAAGATGTGACCGGCAACTCATGCAACAGAGATGCTCCACTGCTTTGCCAAGTAGGAGGATGGGGGAGGAAGAACCAGCAACTCGCACAGTTCTGCTGGAATCCAGCTGAACAAAACTCCAGCAACACTTCAAAAGCCCAGAAATGAAACCTTCCCAGCTGGATTCAGCACAGTCCTACACTCATCCTACAGACACAGTTTCCAGCTGTACATGGCTGACTCCTGTGTGGGAATTCCAAAGACACACCGAGGCTTTCCTCGTTCCTGGGATGCAGGACAAGGAATGTCATACCTTAAAAGCAGAGAAGTTGTTACCTTAGCACTTAATTCCCAAAGAGATCAACAAGGAGAATTTTGAGATGTAACAACAGCCACAGTCATAATACTGAGTAGGAATTAAAGCATTTCATAGAGCAGAGCAATAGTCACTATAAACAGACAAGCCATTTGCTATAGAAACCCTCATGGTAGAAATGGCGTTGTTTAAACCCAGATTATGCCTTTTTGACAGAAAGACAACAGGACTTGGGATATTGAGGGATTACAATAAAAAGTTTCCATCAGATCTTCTCCCCTTGAGACAAGCAGAGCATTTGATCCCAGAGGAAAGGACCCTGCAGTTCTGTGCTCCCTGAAGCTTTTCCAGAGCAACCCTTTCCTGTCCCATTCCCAGCTCCCAAAGCTTTGGCCTTGGCAGAAAATTCCTCCCTTTACCCCATCCTGAGCAAAGGAAGGATGTTGCCATCTCTCTTCTCCCTGGAAACTCAAATTACAGTAATGTGTGGGGATACTTCCTATCCAAGTGTTTGCTTTTTAAAAATTCTGAAAATCATGACCAAAATAGGCAATTTACTTAAAATCTTGGCATTCCAGATAAGCAAATATAAAAGTAACTCATCAGCAGCTTGCCCAAGTTGCCATTCAAGGCACACTCCTCATGCAGGCATAAGGATTAGACAAAAATCTAATGCTAAACTCTTCTCTTTGGTTTTGCTTTGGTGCTGGCACCCCTTGGCAAACACTGACTCAGTGAAACACTGCCCACTCATCTGCTTCGGAAAAGCGAAGCACATAACTGGAGGAGGCTCCTCACTCAGAAAGAGCTGGGTCCTGCCTGAGCAGGGCATGGAGAGCTTTGGGAAGGAGTGGAAGTGCTGGATGCAGCCCAGGAGGAGCGCCAGGCACTGCTGCATTGCCTCTTCCACTGCCACTGACTGGAAGAGAGAAATGCTCAGATGTAGAGAGGCATTGGGAGCAGGAGTGGCCCTGTTCACATGGATCACACACAGACACACGGACAGCACTGCCACAGCTGCGTCCACTCTGCTGCTTTTTCCAGGCACAGGGAAAACCTTCTCAGCAAAACCAATGCATTTCAGAAACAGGAACTCATTCCTTGGGTTCTCTCGGGCACGAACAGCAGCAAGAAACTCTGGATTCTTCCATGTTATAGGAAATGGACGCCTGGTCCTTGGAGACAGGAGTGACATCGAGCCTTAAGCTTGGAGGGTCAGTTTAGATCCAGGGATATTGGGAATTAGGAATTGTTCCCTGGGAGGGTGGGCAGGCCCTGGCCCAGGGTGCCCAGAGCAGCTGTGGCTGCCCCTGGATCCCTGGCAGTGCCCAAGGCCAGGCTGGACATTGGGGCTTGGAGCAGCCTGGGACAGTGGCAGGTGTCCCTGCCATGGCAGGGGTGGCACTGGGTGGGCTTTAGAGTCCCTCCCAACCCAATCCATTCCATGATCCCAAAATAAACAAGTGACTAGTTCCATTTTATTGATAACTGCATCAATATTAATTATTAGATTTCTAGGCTGAGACTTTTTAAAAGTACCAGAAGTTTCACTCTTTCAACCGTAAGACACAAAAAAGTGGCCAAACTTTCAACCCTCTAACAAACTCAGCCACTTTATAGCCAAATACAGCCCAAACCATAAGATTATCTTATCTCATGAATGCCCCAAATCTCATTCCACAGGATACCTGAGCAGTCTATTTCTCTGCCAAAGGAGCACCAACAATCTCCTGAAACCAAGTGGTTCTACCTAAAGATACTCAATACTACAATTCAAATCACCTGCGTTGCAATATTAATAACATTTTGTAAGGCTGAAAGCTGTTGGAAATGCGCCAAATTCTATGAATATTTCCAACTCCGAAGGACTCATCAGAAGGAATTGAAATCAGTTGTTTTGGAGGGATGACAAAAAGATCCAGCAGAAAAAAAATCTCATTTATCTCCCTAATCACTCCCATGATATTAAGACACACAGCAAAGATGATGTAATTTAACACTTCTTTGAAGTATTCATTTACTGCAGAACATAAAAACATGAAGACAAATCCAGAGTATCCTGTAAACTGCTGTGGTGTAAAAAAGCTGCCAAGTAAGCCAAAATTACCTTGATTAAAACCAGAGTTTGTAATTTATTTGTTTGATAAAAATGTATTTTATAAAGAAAGATTTCCATCTTTCCCATCTTGACCTATTTTCCCATAGTTTACAAGAAGCCTTTATCACATTGAGAGCTCAGATGTGGTGGAATTGTTGATACACAACTTGAAAAATGCTACATTTCATTGTGAGCATTATTCAGCTGCCTGATAATCACACTAGGGGCCCCACAGGAGCTGCTGTTTGTACCCACCCAGGTACTCAGAACTCAACCAAAAGTTCTTCTGTTATTTGGAGAAGGTACTAATTTAGCAATTATTCACAACCAATTTTTACCTACTTCCAATGCAAGTCACTTTTCCAGCAGTGCTTCCTAAAAGTTGTCACAGATTTTTGATTTTTTAGGTAACTGCATGTGAGAATTAGGCAAGTTCCTAAACCACTTGTTTTTAAGTGATGTGATCACCTAAGAGAGAGGTGTGTTCTCTGTGGCTGGAGAAAACCCACTTCACACAAATCCCAGCAAACTCAGGATTCCAATGGCCTTATGTATGAAATCTCAGGTGCTGGGCACTGCCCAGGCTCCCCAGGGAATGGGCACGGCCCTGAGGCTGCCAGAGCTCCAGGAGCCTTTGGACAGCGCTGCCAGGGATGCCCAGGCTGGCATTGTTGGGGGTCTGGGCAGGGACAGGGTGGGACTGGATGGTCCTGTGGGTCCTTCCAACTCAGGATATTCCATGAAGAACATATATGAGAATATTCCATATTCCCTGATTCCATGAAGAACAACAGCCATGAAATCACTGCTGCACTCAGCAGCTTCTAAAGGGTTTCTCTACCCCTTCCATGCTGAGCACACAAGAGGTCCATGTGCCTTTTTAGGGATTTAAATGCAGTAATAAAATCCTCCAGGGCTCCCAAAATATGCCTTGCACATCTTGAGAAACTACAAAAGGGAGAAGAAAGAACCCTATGAATTCAGTTCCCACCTCTCAGTTTCCACAGTACAACTGGGGCTGGAGGTGTCCAGGGCAGGGAACGGAGCTGGGAAGGGCTGAGCCCCAGGAGCGGCTGAGGGAGCTGGGAAAGGGCTCAGCCTGGAGCAAAGGAGGCTCAGGGGAACCTTGTGGCTCTGCACAGCTCCTGCCAGGAGGGGACAGCCGGGGGGGTCGGGCTGTGCTGGCAGGGAACAGGGACAGGAGGAGAGGGCACGGCCTCAGGCTGGGCCAGGGGAGGCTCGGCTTGGACACCAGGAGCAATTTCTCCATGGCAAGGGCGCTCAGGCCTTGGCAGGGCTGCCCAGGGAGCTTTGCAGTCCCTGTCTCTGGAGTGTTCAGGAGCAGTGTGGATGTGGCCCTTGGGGACAGGGTTTGGGTGCTGCTGGTGCTGCTGGGGTGGCACTGGCTGATCCTGAAGGGCTCTTCCCACCCTGACAGTTCTGGGATCCTGTGACTGCTCCTCCTAAACTCAGCCCTTCCAAGAAAGCCAAGGAGCTGCAGCAAGGCAGAAATCCCCACATCCAGCACCAAATCTGCTCTTCCTGTCACGAGTTCCACAAAGTCCTCAAGCCACAGGAGACTTTGAACTCTTTCCAAAGAAGTGTCTCAACAACTCATAATTGATCAATTGACTGAAACCAATTTTCCTGTTCAACTGCAAAATCATTTACATTTAGTCAAGGCATTCTTGGATTCCTGGCACATGCTGATAAATCTGCATTTAATGGGCAACTGGAATTTTTAATTATCATTAGCTTGTTATCTGTGAAGTTCAACCCCTCGATATTTAAAAGACTGAGTTTTGGGTGATTGGTTGGTTGGGTTTGGGTTTGTTTTTTTTTTTTTGCTACTGTCACAATACTAAGACTGTTCACCCCCTCTGCACATTTATGTTTAGGTAATTTATGATCAAACCAGATATTGGCACTAATTTTAGAATTAATATCCTTTGGTCCAATTAATCACTTTTAAAGGACTCCATTAAAAAAATAATACCCAAATAGCACACCACGTTAAGATGTATAAAAAAATCATATATAAGGAAAACTTCAGCGAGGTTTAAACCTCAAGAATTAATTAAGCAAGGATTAAACCATTCTAAATATTTATATATAATAATAATTAATATATAATATATAGTATAATAAAATATTTATAATATTATATTATAATAAATAATATTTTGTTATATTGTACATAATATTTTACAATAAATAATATTTTCTTATGATATTATATAATAATAATTATAATATTTTATAATATTTATATCTAAAACAATTTTAAATATAAATTGTGCCAGTTTTGTTTGTTCTATGTCTGACCCTACAGAAATTCTCCCCTTCCATCCTCCCTCTCTACCACTGGGGAAGTCATCTTCAAATTAACCTTAAAACTGAGCTACAATGGGGAAGTCATCTTCAAATTAACCTTAAAACTGAGCTACAACTTTTAATTTTTCCTAAAATTATTAATAACTCTAATTTAAACAAGCTATTTGTTGCTTAAATTCAACACCACCTTCCATCCTAAATTGTTTGATTTAATCCCAGTTGATCAACTTTCAAAACAACTCCATTAATGTCTCTGTCACAGTGATTTTCCTGCTCAATACTCATAGCACAATTTGTGACACCTTGCAGGAAAATTGAGTATTTTTGGTCAGCTTTCAGGAGAACCCACCAGTGGCACTGGCAGATAAAGTACTTGAACATTGGAATATTTTATGAAAAAAGGAATTCTATTAAAAGTTTATGACTGAAGACTGATTTCCAACTTCTCTCTGCAGAACCCTGGCATTTCTGGTAAAAAATACACTAAAAAAAAAATCACAGTTTTAACAAAGACTGAGCATGAAACTACAAACCACACACAGCTACACTCAGGGACAAGCAGAAGCACATGGACAGCAGATAACAATTCTGTGTGGCAGGAGAAAATCAAGTCTCTTTTACTCAGGATTTCAATTTGAACTCCTGATTCCAGCAGATTTGCTGACCTTGTCCTGCACTTCCTGGATGCAAAAGCACAGAAATTGGTAATTTCATATTTGCAATCACAGATCCAGAACCAGGGCTCAAATTTCCTCCTAAAGAGATTATGCAAATTAAATAGATTCAAACCCTGAGTTTGAAAGCTGAGCAGCATTTTCTTAAAAATAAAATAAAAATTAAACCCCCAAAAGACAGATTTGAGAATGCTCCCACAACTGACATTCTTAATCATTTCAGTTCATTTTCTTTCCCATAATCAGGCTAGAAAATAATTAATTGAACATTCAGAAAGGCTTAACGAGTCCTAGTTTACCTTCAGCTGATTATTGAAAATATCGATTTCCTGCAGTTTAGATCTGGTTTCTTTCTCCACCTCATCCAGCTGGTCCCGGAGCTGCTGCCGCGCCAGTTCCTTGGCTTCCAAGGCTCTTTTGATGGTGAGAAGGGAATCCCCTGGTTTTAAACACATTGTCAAGTCAGTATTTTCTTCCACGGAACAGTTCAGGTCACAGAAAGCAACATTTTCCCATCTGCATCTTGCAACACACAGAAAACAATTCCAGGGGACACTGCAGTGAGGGAACGTGTCCTGCCCCAACTGAGACATGCCCCAAAATCTACTCACTGTGCAAACTGTTCTGCTGGACTTGCTTGAGCTGATCATTGAGCAGCTGCTTCTCTGGGATCAGCCTGCCCAGCATCTGCTGAGACTCCTGAACGCAGGGCAAGGGTAGGGAAACAAGAACAGAAACAGCAAAAGGTGAGTGAGGACAACTGCAGCCACAAGACCTCTTGTAGCGGTGGGTCAAGCCCAAAGGCTTCCGTCCCCCCTGCAGAAGTTGTGGAATCCCAGGGACTGAAACCCCCCCTGGGGTGGGGTCCAGGGTGGACTGCCCCAGGGAAGGGCTGAGTTCTGACTCCTGTCCCTCAGTCCCTAAATGCATATCATATCTCCCTCTCTCCTTCCTTCCTCCTTCCCAATTGGTCCCTGACCCTTGTCCCTCCCTGACCCTTCCCCGTGCCATCCCCAGACTGGTTGTTACCCTCAGAATAAAGTCTGATGCCCCGCTGGCCTCTGGGTCTCTTGTCCCGAGCCCAGGCAGATGGTCACTGCGTGCCTCTGTGTCTGATTGCTCTGGGCAAGGGAACCTCCCCCTGTCCCCTCCGGCTTGTGGGTGCACGGTGACTGCTAAGAAGGACGGTGCGGCCTCTGGCCGGGGGACCCTAACCCCGTCTGCGGTGAACCCAGACTCTGGGGACACCGACAGAACCCACCAGAAGGCCGCCCCCACCCTGGTAGCCGCCTGACCCAGCCCCAAACCAACGGCTATAACCTCTCACTGGCATTTCTGCTTTACTTTTTGAATGATGTGTTATTGCTTATTTCCCTCACGATGTATTGCTGCTCTTATCCAAGCCCTGTCTGTGAGATATCCCCACAGATCCCAGACATTCTTCTATGCCAATCCAAAAGAGTCAATGTATCAAATTCAATTGATCCTCATTGAGTATTTAACTTGGCTTGGAATTACCCAAAACCGAGGGCAGAAAGACAAGGATAAATTTGAGGAAATGTTCTAACAAGCACTTACTAAATGTTTAATTCTGATTTTAATAAATGAAACACAGAATCCCAGGATCCCTGGGGCTGGAAAAGCCCTCCCAGCCCATGGAGCCC
Source organism: Origma solitaria (assembly GCA_013397895.1). Classification (NCBI taxonomy): domain Eukaryota; kingdom Metazoa; phylum Chordata; class Aves; order Passeriformes; family Acanthizidae; genus Origma; species Origma solitaria. The sequence goes on along the minus strand of VZRL01001568.1, from coordinate 157,018 downwards.
AAGCTGTGCCCAATGCCCACCTTGTCCCCAGTGCAGAGCACTGAGTGCCACGGCCAGGCCTTGCTGGGACACCTGCAGGGATGGGCACTGCAAAGCTCCCTGGGCAGCCCTGCCAAGGCCTGAGCGCCCTTGCCATGGAGAAATTGCTCCTGGTGTCCAAGCCGAGCCTCCCCTGGCCCAGCCTGAGGCCGTGCCCTCTCCTCCTGTCCCTGTTCCCTGCCAGCACAGCCCAACCCCCCCGGCTGTCCCCTCCACTAAGAATTGTTAATAAATAATGTTAATAATAGTGTTAATAATTATTAACTTTGATCAGGAATAAAAAGACAAATATTTACATGAAGAGAAAATAAAGACTTTCCTTTTAAAGGAATATGTTCTGGCTAAAAGCCACGAAACACAAGCCCTCTGGGATGAGAATCCTTGAGTCCTTGATCTCTCCGCTCAGAGCTCTTGGAAGAGGATTCTGATCTCTCTCAATCTCAGCACATGGTTGGAAGGCTGTGAACTGCTGTGTTACAGAGGTCCCCGCAGATGATCCTGTCCCCCGTAAGATCCTATATATGTATTTCCTATAGAATCCTGGCCCTTTCCAGAGCATGAAGTGCTCCCTCACACACACTTCTGGAGCCTTGACCTCCAAGCTCAAGTTGTCAAACACCTTCAGCAGCATGAGGTGAAACAGCACCTGAGCATCAACATCTCATCTTTCCCACAAATGCAGTGATTTCTGTGAGCAGGTCTCTGGAATTGCTGCCTTTGAGGAATCAAGCAGCTGACAGCTTCAATCTGTCCCAGAGGATTGCAAATGACATCACTCAATGCTAAGAATAGATGTCCCCTGATCCCTGACCACCAGAGTGAGCCCCAGGGATGTCATGGACTCCCCATCCCTGGCAGTGTCCAAGGCCAGCCTGGACACTGGGGCTTGGAGCAGCCTGGGACAGTGGCAGGTGTCCCTGCCATGGCAGGGGTGGCACTGGATGGGCTTTAAAATCCATTCCAACCGAAGTCATCCTGTGATTCTACAATTCCATGAAAACTTTTAATTTTGGTTCCAAGAACCCAGGATTGACCGCACTGCCATGGCTTTGGCCTGTCCCACTTTCCTCCTGCCAGACCCTGACTGGGCTCTGCAGTGCCCAACTCAGCTCCGAGCATTATGCAACGACTGCAGCCTCCTGTGATCTCCTTATGTTCCAGAAAATACCCTGAGACAGCACAGCAGAGGCAAGGACTCTAGGAATTCACTAAGTAGCAAAACTCAGACAAACCAGGGATGTGATGAGCAGGAGCTGCGCATGTCCCTCAGTGTTCCGCTGCAGGGCCTGTTGCACCTACAGAGATTTCCCAGCCCCTCAGAAGATCCCAAAATCCAGATATTCCAATCCTGCTCTGCACTGGGGTGGCCTCACCTCCAGTCCTGGGGACAGTTCTGGGTGTCTCAAAGAAAGAAAGAAAGACCAAAAGCTGTTGGAAAGCGTTCAAAGGAAGGTTCACAGGGATGGGGAAGGGCTTGGAGGGGCCACACGAGGTCACTTGGTCAGTTCAGCCTGGAGGAGCTGAGGGCAGAGCTCCCCGGGGGCTGCAGCTCCTCCCGAGGGGCAGCGCAGGGACAGCTCCGAGCTCTGCTCTGGGACAGGGACAGAGCCAGGGATGGCTGGAGCTGGGCCAGGGCAGCTCAGGCTGCAGATCAGGGAAAGGCTCTTCCCCCAGAGGGTGCTGGGCACTGCCCAGGCTCCCCAGGGAATGGGCACGGCCCCGAGGCTGCCAGAGCTCCAGGAGCCTTTGGCCAGCGCTGCCAGGGATGCCCAGGCTGGGACTGTTGGGAGTCAGGGCAGGGCCGGGGTGGGACTGGATGGTCCTGTGGTTCCTTCCCACTCAGGATATTCCATGACTGTCATCCTGGGACTGTTATCTACCTGGAACAAATGGAGAACAGCTAATAAATAACCTGGCTCTGGTGGGAGGTTCGCTGCCCATGGCAGGGGGTGGAATAAGATGAGCTTTAAGGTGCCTTCCAAACACAACCATTCTGTGTTTCTGTGACTCTGAAAATGCTGCAGATCAACCAAACAGGAGAATGGATGCTAACACGAAACAGAAAAAATTCTTCTCCAAGCACAAAAAGCACCACAGGACAGCATTTGAGGGTGGAATGTGATCACAACATCAGCTGCTTTGTTTCTAAAGGCCAGAACCCTTCCAAACAGCCCAGATTTCTCAATACACTGAATAGTTTGGGGAGTGTGTAAGGACAGAGAATGCCAAGGGATCGCAAAGGTCAAGTCCTGTTTCCTGAAATCACAGACAACCATGGAATAAGCATCTATCCAAGAACACCCACCACATGGATTCTACATCCTCGCCTTGTACTGGAGAAACAGATGAAAGAAATTAATGGCATCAGTAATTCTGGAAAGCCATGCAACAAGAAACAGCCAAGAGTTGAGTAATGTCCCACATGGCAAGGAAATCAAAACCCAGTTCCTGCCCCTTGAATGAGGGAAAATTCTCTTCAAACCACTTAGGAGCCAAAGTGCTCATCAAGGAGGCAAATAATCCCTGCAGGTAACGAGCAAGCCCCACACAGCATAAATGTGTTTCAAACACGGCTCAGGGGTTTGGAAGGCAGGATCCTTCTGAACATCCCTGGAAATGCCACTCAACCAGAGACCACAGATCCACAGAACTGGCACGTTTTCATCACTCAGGATTAACTGGGACACAGTTTCTTTCACAAGTTTAATGAAAACTCCATCTTGAAACTAATTAATAAGTTGAAGAATAATTACTCCTCTGAATTAACTCATCTTCCCATAGGAAGTGTCAGATGTATTAAACTAAACTATTTCCAATGAAGATACATCCCCCTACAAAGATAATGACAGTATTGACTTTTTAACCTATTTGGGCGTTTAGAGGATGAAAATCTCCCTTTTTAAAAACTCATTTACATTTTTAGTCCTTCCTCTACAGAGGAGATAGGAAAATTTACAGGACATTTGAAAAAATAATGTTTTTTCCAGGAAAAAACTTTAAGGTTCTGCCCAGATAAAATATGGCCTTTTCTCCTGAGTAGTGACACATTTTCTGGGATCACAACTGGAATAAAAACACCCAAGTGACAGTAAGTGAAACATGAGAAGTGGAGATCCACGAGAGCAGACATTACCACACAGCCACAGCTATTGCTGCCAAACCACCTCAAAGCCCAAAACCCAACAGAACAACTGCCAGGAAAAGCAGGAGTGAAGCTCGTATGGAACAGTAGGATTGGGTTTTAAGGCAGGTTTTATACCTCAGCCCCATAACATAAATGAGAGCTTCTCTTTGTAGTAGTAAAAATGTACTGAGAGCCCCCTTGACCAGCCAAGAATTAATTTGAAGCAATATGATGTATTTAATAAAAATTTCTAAATCAAATCACACAACTCACTGAAAAACCCTTACAAACGACAAAGAATGCTCTTTCACTAAAGGCAAACACCTATCCAGCTCCACCTTTAATTTGGCAGAGAATTTTAGATCATTAAGAAAGGTAAATGCCAGGGTTAGACCAAGAACTCCCTGGTTTCACTAGGAGCTTCCATCTTGAAAGTTCATTATCTTACAATTAAGAAAAAAACACCAACAAGCCACTTCACTGCAGTCAGTCCTTTCCCCCAGCACACAAACAGCAAAATACACACTGGGAAATTTCCTTCTCCCCAAAAACACCTGCAGCCAAAGCATTTTCTGCTCCCCACAGAAGAAGTTCATGGGGATGAAGGGACAATCACAGACACACCTTCAAGTGTAGGAAACAATTCCTAGCCATGTCTCAAGGACATTTATTTACAGCAATGACAAATTATCGACAATAATTCATTAAGCGTGAGGAACAGCTCAGCCCACGTTTGCTCAGGATATCGCTATTTTTGAGGAAGTCAAAATTCAAAGCTAAGAATAAAATTACAGAACGTTTTCTCACCTGTAGCTGCTGCTGCAGATGGGTAATTTCTGCAATTCTGAGTTCTCTGGATTTATTTGTACTTTCAATTTCTTGTCTTTGGGTCGACAGCCGACACCTGATATCCTGAAGCTTCCCCTCCAACTGGTTTCTTTTATCATTCTTTAAAAGAAAAGAAAAACATCAATTTTAGTGGTTTTTTTACCAAAATGTTTGGTCATGCAAGTCAGCATCTAAAACCTCCTTTTATTTCATATTTTAAACTGAAATTATAGAAAATAAACATGGCCGGACCACAGTCACCACCACACTGCGCTTGTGTGTTGGACATACACCACCACCACTCACAAGAGCTTCCAGCTCGAATTCCAAGGTTTTCTTCTTGGCCTTCAGCACCACAATGTCCTCCTGCTCCTTGTTCCTCTGGTTCAGCAGCTCCTGCCGCCGGTTGCGCTCCCACTCCAGCTGCCGCTGCCTCTCCAGCTCCCGTTTGGCAGCCTGCAGAGTTACAAATCTGTCATTTCTGATACTGATAATCAAATGTTCGTTAAAACATTGCTATACACAGGGGGCTGCTCTGTGCCTCTGCACACATGAATTGCTCAGTGGTTGCAGTGCTTCTCTGCACAGCAGAGGTGACTGAACAGCAAATCCCTCTGCTTTCCTGTTTTCCCAGATCCAGTTTGCTGATTTAACAAGTTGTTTCATATTAGGACTTAGGGAACTCTCCAGGACATATTCAAAGCTCTCTCCAGCCTTCAATATTAGACCTTCTGCAGCTTTGCAAAGAACAGGCAGGTGTTTCTGTGCTGAACTTATCCTTGTTTGGCAATGGGAGAAAATAAGAGCTTTTTGAGTTAAGCAGGGTGTGTTTTCTTTAGCAAATTAAAGGCCTGGCCCACATTAAAGGCCAGGTTGGATGGTGCTACCTGATGTGGTGAATGTTATCCCTGCCTATGGCAAGGAGTTGGAACTGGAGGATCTTTAAGGTCCCTTCCAATCCAAACCATTCTGGGATTCTATGAAATGAACTCATCACTGGAAAATCATGAACGCCGCAAGTTTTTCTTCATTCATTCAAGCACCTCTTAACATCAAATATAACGATAATAGTAATAATTATTATTTTTAAAGAAGTCAGAGGTCAGGAGCGTGCTGTCCCAGATGTCAGTGTCTCACCCATTCATTTCACAGGACAAATGAAGCAATAACTGCCCCTTCCTTGCCTTTAACACCCCAGAAATTCCCGCTCATGGTTTAAATGTTTGCTCACCAACCCTGACAGCAAACACTGAGTGCCACCTCCCACCTGGATCCCCCATACCCAGGGAACAACCCCGGGTTACCTCTCTCCTCTCTATCTCTTTCCTCCTTTCCTCCTCGCGCTGCCGCTCCAGCTCGCGCTGTTTCTCCAGCTGTTTCTCCAGCTCCAGCTGCCGCTTGCGCTCCTGCTCCTGCCGCTCGCGCTCCTTCCTCTCCTGCTCGGCCCTCTCCAGCTGGGCCAGGCGCTCCTGCTCCTTGCGCTGCTGCTCCAGGAGCGCCTGCCTGCGCTTCTCCAGCTCCAGATTGCCTCGCTCGAAGTTCTCCCGCTTCTTGTCTTCAAAGGTCACTTTGTGCACGGAAACACAGGGCAAAAGGGACAATTCAACACTGCTACCAACTTAAATTAATCCACAGAAATCCAAATGAATCCCTGGCAAAGTGAAATAGCCTTCCAGGAGGAGTGGATGCAGCTCCCACAGAGATAACTGAGCTCCACAGGCCAGCCTGGCGATCAGCATTAGCACTGACATTGCTGATCTCAAACCCACATCTTCAGCAAACCAAGGAGGGAATTTCCATTCCCATTCCTCAGGTTTCCAGGTTTCTCCACAAAGCCCAGCAAGTGGGGATAATTTAGACAAACCATTCTCCTGTGAGGACACAGATCTGGAATTCCTCTGCACATTGGGTAACAACAGCACTCCAAGAGCCAACACTTCCACTAGTGCAAGATAAAGAATTCAGCTTTTCGACATCATCAAAAAGTCATTATACAAATGACAAGAACTCATTTAAAGTTGATGTTCTCATTAGATTACTTATTACTGTCAGAAGAAATGGTTTAGGTTCTTGAGCAGCTGAGCCCAGGAAATCTGGATTCCTGCAGATCCATGTCCTCACCACTTACTGTCCTAAGAGAACAGCCTCAGTTTTAGCACAGCTTCCCTGACATCCCTCTGCTGTCCCAAGGATTGTCCTTCCCCTGGTCCTCACTCCTCCCTCCGAATTATTCTTTCACTTCACTTTCTGTTCCTTTTCATTCCCACAGCCCAAAGTCCAGATCTCTCTCCCTTGTAAGCCCAACATGGACATTTTTGGGATGCAAGGCCAGGGAGAGCACACATTTCCTTCCAAGTGTGCACACACAGTTGGACACATCAGCCCAACACCTGCTGAACCAGATGAATTCTTGTCTTTTCAAGTTTGTCCCCTTTCCAGCTGCCAATCCCCTCTTCTTTTCCTTTTGTTCTTTTCCTGGGACTGTTGAAATTTGTATAAGGCCCTGCACAGTTACACAGATTCCAAGGAAACAGGTCTCTGTGGGAATACTGAGATCTTTCACAGAACACCTCAGCCAAGCTTTGCTCCACCTGAAGAGGAGGAAGGCAGTAGGAATTTTTCCTTGCAATCCTGTGCCAGGGCTGCAAAGGGCTGCCTGTGTGGGGAGTGCAGGAGATGAGCAGCCTGAGGGCTCTTCCCATCTCCAGTGTCACCAACCCCAAGGATCAGGCACCAGTCAGGAATGAGCTGGACCCAGCAATGTCTTGGCTCTGCCTCTGACGTGTCCCAAAGTGCTCTGGAAAGACATTTCTCAGTCAGCCTGTGCGACCTCCCAGGCTGTGACCTGATGGGAACATCCCTCTGGGAACAGCACACTACATATCCCTGTTTTCCCTTGCTCACCTGGTAATTTCTTCTCCAGTTGCTGCTGTTCTTCTTCCAATGCTGGTTCTTCTGGTAACCTTTGGTCTACAGACACTGAACTGGCAGTAGAAATCCCACTGCCGGAGCGGACTCTTCTGCCAAGGAAAACAGGAATGTCAGGTGCTCAACAGAACCCAGGCCTGCCCAAATGATTTATGATTTAATGATGAGATCAAATTAAATGCAATGATGTAATGTTTAATGGTATTAATGTTCATTCAGTGCTGCCCAGAGGGTCCCATTCAGGCATTGCCTCAGGAGAACAGGATTTTCCAGGGTCACAGCAGTTCACTGGTGACCTGACAAACCCAGTCCCAAGTTCCCCATGCAGTTTCCAGATGTGTTCAACCCTAACCCCAAGATCACTCACTTGTGGGGAGATTCTTCCCCTACCAGTCTGGAGCTGGGGAAATGCTCACCGAAACTACAGCAAAAATTGCAGAGACGGAGGAAGAGCTCACTACAGTCAAGTTAAAAGCAAGACTCCAGGTGGGATACACAAAAGTTAGGAATCTTCAGGAGGATACTTGAAGCATATGGTATGCAAAGATTTATTTCCATTGCTGTTACCGTCCTCCCATCTATTTCTCCACAAGAAAGTGAAATGGAGGAAAAGAAGTGATGAGTGAACCCACTGTTCATAGATCCAGCTGTAACAAAAGAGGTCTGGATGTGGAATTACAATACATTCCATTTGCTCTACAGGAGTATAAGCCTGAACTTAAATCTGGATTTCTATGGGCAGACTGAGCAAGTTCTGGAAGGTGTGCCAGCGTAAGCATCCACTTAACCCCTGTTCTTACAGGACAAAAGGTGAGGGGTTACTGCTCAGTGTCCTGTACTTGGCACTCACAGAATTTTCCCAGATGAAATACAAAACCGAGGAGTGAGATCCCAGAGGGATGAGCAGTTACCTGAAGGAAGGTGGGATGTACTCTGGAGGCAGTGCAGGTGGCAGTGGCTGACCAGACATAGCTACATCAATGAGGTGCATAGCCAGGATAAACTCCTCAGCTGTCAGCTTCCCATCTTGATCAATGTCGGAGAGATTCCTTGTTAAAGGGAAGGACAAAGTAAGGAAATTATTAAATATTAAATGTCACTCTTCAAAGGCATTGCTTTAACATGTTAAGTTCCAAATTGCTTCAAGTTGTTCATTTTTTTTCCACACTATTCTGTTTTCTCAAAACAAATGAAAAGCAAACCCCAAATACTTCCCTATTTCCCCCATTTCTCATGGCTGTCTGCCTTAAATCCAGCCTTGCAGCCACAGCTTCTCCTGCTCTGAGTGTTGTCTGGAGCACGTGCCAGAGAAGGAACATTAACCAGTGGAGTTCTCTTGAACACCTTGAGAACACCTAGACGAACCAGCTCAGATGTTTGGCAGAACTTTTTGGTTTGGTCTCCTTCCTCCCTCGAGGCTGCTGTCTCATTCCAGAGCACCCACTGGCATTGAAATCAAAGCCACTGATGTTCTAGTCCTGACAAGCACAAACCCACCCTGGCACTATGCACATATTAAAAATTATGGAGTAACATCTCTGGATGGCCTCAAACCAGAGCTCCAACAGAGCCACAAAATGCTTTTACTCCTGTTAACGTGGCATTGGACACAATTAACAGCATAAGCTTTGTCCAGGGACAGACTCAGGGAGCAGCTGGAGCTGGGCCAGGGCAGGCCAGGCTGCAGATCAGGGAAAGGCTCTTCCCCCAGAGGGTGCTGGGCACTGCCCAGGCTCCCCAGGGAATGGGCACGGCCCCGAGGCTGCCAGAGCTCCAGGAGCCTTTGGACAGCGCCGCCAGGGATGCCCAGGCTGGCATTGTTGGGGCTCTGGGCAGGGCAGAAGCTGGACTTAGATGATCCTGTGGATCCCCTCCCAGCTCAGGATTTGTTTCTCCAGCCTACTGCACTCTAATTGTGCAGAAAAATCTCCCATGACACTGTGAAAATCAAAGGGAAATAAGTGATAAACTCTTTTGATGCCCTAAGGCACAGACTTTGTCAATGGGATTTAAATTTGGGGGACAATCACAGCCTCACTTGATCCACACCTGTGTCACTGAACTCCTCAGGCTGGAGCACAACAACAAGCCAGGAGACTGAGAATCCACCATGCAAAGACATAATTGATGGGCTGCGTGCACACCTTGGTTAGGAGCTGCCAGCACAGCAGGGAGGCTGAACATCAACTCTTCCCTTTGTGTGTCTGAGTCAGGATTTCAGCCCCAGCACAGGCTGACAAACCTTGCCCCAGACCACAGCAGCCCGAGAGGGGCTCAAGAAAGGGACAACAAGAACTGTAATATCCATTCCTTGTCCCCATGGATTGGCAGTTGTGAGTATCCCCAGGTGAGTGAGTCCTGTTTGGAGCTCCTGGAGTGAGCTGGTGGCAGCAGCCTGCCCATACAACCACTCCAAGGCTGGCAAAAGCAGAGCATTTCTTGGTTAATCATCTGCTGGGGTACTGGGCTGATTTATTTTTATCTCTTTGTTAGAAAACAGAGAAGGAAAGAGTGGTTTTTAATTTATAACACAACTCCCAGCGCTTTGCAAAGAGAACAGGTGCAGTTGAATGGCCTTGTCAGAGTGACTGCACCGCTGCCATCCTCACACTGAGCCCCTGGGTCAGCTCCAATGCTTCTCAAGCAAACATTCCTAAAGGATGAAGTTAATTAGGAACAACTTTCCATGGGGCAATAAAAACATAATAAAGTTCAGCAAACAACAAGCTGGAAGGCAAAAGAGAAGCTGAGACAAATCCTTTTAAAATCCATTATTGTAAAGGTCTGTAACTCCAGCCCCTGGGAGATCAGCCCTTCCAAACTCATGGAAAAGGCAAAGAAACCCCACAGAAAGTGTGGTTTGGGTTAAGCTTTCTGTTCTACCACCTGTGCAAAGGTGAATGTTTCCCTGGTGTGCATTAGGGGATGTGGAAGACACAGGATGCTGAACATCTGCTCTGCCTAAAAACCCAGCATTTGAACCCCAATTTTCAAATCACACAAAAGATGCTCCTGGTACTCTTGTGGAATATTAAGAAAGGCTTAGAAGTACAGGTTTTGTTTATAAAGTTACACACGACAAAGAGCAACGTGTGATTTTTCAGTGGGACTGAAAATGGAGAAAACCCCATGGACTGCAGTGCAGAGGTTTCAGAACAGATTATGTTTGGATGGAAACGGAAAAGTTTATTTTTACCATATTGTAGCCAGCTGAGCCTGGGGTAAACTTGACTGCATGAGAATTGTTCTTGCTTGGGGACCTAAAAGGGAAACAAATATTAACAAAATAAGCAAGAGATGTGACCAGCAGGAGCTGGGCTCACCCAAATAACCAAGAAATAACCCCTCCCTTCTGCACAACAACCACAGAATCCCAGAATGGTTTGATTTGATTTGGAGGGACCCAAAAGCCCATCCAGTGCCACCCCTGTCACAGGCAGGGACACCTCCCACTGTCCCAGGCTGCTCCAAGCCCCAATGTCCAGCCTGGCCTTGGGCACCTCCAGGGATCCAGGGGCAGCCACAGCTGCTCTGGGCAACCAAATCACTCAGATTAAAACCCAAGAAAGCTCTAAACACAAAGAGATGCACCAGAATTGGTAAAATTAAGCCAGGGAACCAGTCTAGTCTCTCCCTGGAATTGCTCTCAGCAGTGGATGAACCAAGCACTGGAAATGGCAGCGTAAGTTTTCACAGAACCCACTGTGCCCTTTTCCAGAAATATTTCCCAGTGTCAACTTTGCAGAAAATAAAGGAAAGATGGTGATAAAATTATCCCAGCCAAGATGAATATTTGCTTCTAAACAAGAACACTAAGCACTTGGGAGATTCAAGCAGAAAAATACTCATGAGTCTCTTACTACGTGAACGACATCCTCAGTGGCATTAAATTGGCCGCTTACAGCTCAAAAAAAAGAGACAACAAAAGCTGTTGCAGTACCTGTCAAGTGTCCACTCATGGTTTTGTCGTGGCTGTTGAAGAGCTGCCGGTACTTGAGCCGTGAGGACTGAGGCACAGCCCACTCTGCCACGGCAGGAGCGCTGCAAGCACAGCAGGAGAACAGGGATAATTGGAAATTTCATCTCAGGAAGATGATGGGAACAATCACAGAATCAGAAAGTCACAGAAGGGTTTGGGCTCAAGGGACCTCAAAGCCCATCCAGTGCCACCCCTGCCATGGCAGGGACACCTGCCACTGTCCCAGGCTGCTCCAAGCCCCAATGTCCAGCCTGGCCTTGGGCACTGCCAGGGATCCAGGGGCAGCCACAGCTGCTCTGGGCACCCTGGGCCAGGGCCTGCCCACCCTCACCAGACGGTGCAGTGCCGAACTGAGATCAAGTTTTATGCTTGAAATGGTTCTTTTCCCCAATTTTGCTGTGAGGTTGGTGAGGCACTGAGGTGTCTCAAAGCAGCTGTGGCTGCCCCTGGATCCCTGGCAGTGCCCAAGGCCAGGCTGGACATTGGGGCTTGGAGCAGCCTGGGACAGTGGCAGGTGTCCCTGCCATGGCAGGGGTGGGATGAATGAGATGAGCTTTAGGGTCCCTCCCAACTCAAATCACTCCCTGATCCATGATTTAATATTCCCTGCTATTCCTGAAACCATGACAGGTTTGACCTCTTGTTTGCAAACATTTGTTGTAATTCAGTCTCTTGGAAGATGGTTTTTTTCCTAAGAGTTTTGCTTTTTCCTTTACTGGCAGAGAATGAAGGAACTTAAACTGTTCAGAGGAGCTACAAGCTTTTACCTAAACATGTAACAGGAAATGAAGAATAACATCCCATTTTATTCTGTCTTTAACCGGTTCTCTTAGCCAAATAATTAATGAGCTGATGAATGATAACAAAGATAAAATATACTGGAAACATAGAAAAAAGGGTGCAAAAAAGCCACCCTTGAATGTAAAATTTCTCATAATGGAACTCAAGTGATGAATGTAACATTCCCAGTTTTAATTCATTCCCACAACAGGCTGAGTTGATTGGTACCTCTAATTTCCCAGTTTTGAAGGCTGACAAGTCTTAACACTGAAAAACAAGGAGCAGAGCTTTTCTGTCTTTAGGCACATTCAAACTTTGTCCTTTTTTTGACCTTATAAACCATTCTCACATGACGAGACCCAAACCAGTATTTCTATTTCTATTTTTGATTTCTAAAGCTTTAATAATACCCCTTCATGGGAACAAAGCAAAAACAAGCTGCTCCTTCAATAACGAAAATGAGAAACAAGGCTAAATATTATATTTTTACCCATAGGAATTCCTCCTCAGTTTTGATGGATTTGGGGTTTCCACACATTCGTTTAGTTCTGTGTTACACATAAATTATACCAGAGCATCCCTGCTCTGCTCCTGGAAGGTTTAGATTTCAGAGAGAAAATGAATTGTCTTGAATGACTTTTAATCCTATTTGCCAATACTGAGTAGTGTCACTTATCTAATAGTAGGGTAACAGACAAGCCTGCAGAAGAAAATGAAAATAAAACCAGATCATTAAACTGTGTCTCACACCATTTTCCTCTTGCAAAAAAACCCTGTGCCATAGATCTGTGAGACAGTTTGACTTATAAAGACTTTTGGGAAATCCCTCTCTTAGCTCCTCTAAGGAAGTTTTATTTTGTTAGATCCATTTCTTCAGAGCAGAGTAAAATCACTTTGCCCAACCACACATTTTTCTAGGCCTTGGAAGAATTTAAAAGGCCTTTAAGTGATTTTTCATGTGGAACTTGAAGAATATAGAAGAAACGGTGATGTGGAATGCATTTAAAACAAAACCGATTAAATATTTTGCTTTCACAAATAACCCTGGTATTGCTAATTTTAAATAATATATTACTTGTCCTGTTTTCACAGTACCAGGAGTGTCTGTGCACAATGAAGGTTATGTTTACAGAAGAAAATGCTGTTGTAAAAATTAAGTGAAAATAGTGTCAACACTGTTAGTAGTTAAAAAGTTCATTTCCCTGATTCCCTGCTCCTGGAGCATTCCCTGCAAAGCCACAGCATCCCCTGAAACACTGAAGTGACACCTCAGCAGGAATTGATTTTTGCAAGAACTATTATTTCAGACAACAACTTTGTGAAAGGGAAGGGGTTTTTCCAACCCTGGGACCCAAACTCCCTGCTGCACCCCCCGCCCCAGCCCCACCTGGCCACGTCGAAGGATTGTGCCTTTTGCAGCTTTGCGTTGAGCTGTGCTCCCGGCCCAGACCGGCTGAAGGAAGAACTCTTTGGCAAAGTGGCTGGGAAGAGAGAAAAAAGGATTTATTGCTATTCACATTGCAACTGTGCAATTGCCATGACATGCATTTAGCTCCTACATCAAGTACAAGCACTGTGGGTCTGATGGGAACTCTTTAACAAGATCAGAGAGGCCAGCAGGACAGGGGGAAACACAAGGGCACTTCCCTTGTGCCTTTTTACTTCTACAGTTTTATGCAAACCCTGTTGATATCAGATTATATTTTGATAAATGTTAGAAACCAGATGTAGTTCAGTATTAGAGTCACCCTAACAAACAGCAGTACTTCAGTAGCTATGAAGAGACAGGAGAGGCTCAACTTCCAGGCAACAGCTTCCTGGCAAGCTCATTTCTCCAAGTGCTGTTTTATTTTCTCACCACGAGGGACTTCTGCGGGAGGCCATGTCCACATCCCTTCTTTTAGCTCTTCTCCAAGTGTGCCAAGTGGGCTAAAGCAAAGCACAGTCCTTCCCCAAAGGCAGCACTCAGAGTGGCTAACTCCACGTGTCCCAAGGAAATGGCAGGGGAGCTGTTAGAGCAGGAGACAGAGAGTGAGAGCAGCGTACCGGGGTGAGCGAAAGCAGGCAGGGGCTGGATGACAGCAGGAGCTCCGTTAGCCAGGGGAGGGACGGCTGCAGGGACAGAGGACACCAGTGGGGGGGACATCCCCACGACTGGGATGGATGCCATGGGCACCGGGGCCACAGTGCTGAGGGAGGGCATGTTGGCAATGCCCCCGAGACCTACGGGCGAGAAAAGCACAGGTTGGTTCTGATTCACACACCAGACAGAGCCTGCAGGGACCGCAGAGTCACAAACTTCAGTGGGATCTCCCACATCCCCTGGGAGAGCCCTCCCAGCCCAGTGCAGCACCAGCACGGCACGGGAACGGGGCACAGGGCACGGGGACACCCCCACACCAGGGGCAGCACTGCCCCAAACAGTCCATCAGCATGGGCTGCTGGAAGGAACTCTGTGCCCTGAACTGAGCGAGGAGCAGCACTGGCAACCCCAGGGAGGAATGAACCCCCAGCCCGACACAGAAGCTGCAGGATTAGTGCTCCAGCCTTTTGCTGGGGTGAAACAGGGCAAAGCTAATGGGGACAGCACAGGAATGAGAGGTTGAGGGGTAAGCACAGTTGCAGGGAACCACGTTAAGGGGGCCAGGGGAAGAACAAGGGGTGTGCAAACAGCTCAGACCAATCTACAGGGGATGAGAACAAGGAAATCACAGATTTCATTGAGGTTTGTGGGGGGTTCATTTTATTTTGCCTTTTCTCACTTAATCCTGTACTTGCTCTGTCCAATTTTACTGTTTCCTTCCAAAGGGTTTTATTTCTGACTCTAAAACTTGTGGGAGTTACAGTGGACCAAACCACACTGCTGCAAGCAGTTTATCAAAGGCACAGTTGCCTTTTCTCAGGACATTTAGATGGCATGTTGGGAATTAGGAATTGTTCCCTGGCAGGGTGGGCAGGCCCTGGCCCAGGGTGCCCAGAGCAGCTGTGGCTGCCCCTGGATCCCTGGCAGTGCCCAAGGCCAGGCTGGACATTGGGGCTTGGAGCAGCCTGGGACAGTGGCAGGTGTCCCTGCCATGGCAGGGGTGGCACTGGGTGGGCTTTGAGGCCCCTTCCATTCCAAACCATTCTGTGATTCCATGATTCTCAGGCACCCACAACCCTGAGTCACAGCAAAGACTAAACCAGAAAGGGAAAGAACCTCTCACGACAGGACCAAGGTATCAAACATGAGGTTCACCTTTATTTAGATATTTTCCTTTCCCCATCCTATTGTCCCTACTTCTTTCCTTGAAATGGTGGTGACTTTGGCAGTACTTCAACCTCAGCAGCTGTTCACCTCCTACCAGAGTGGCACCGTTCATAAAAGCAGAAGGTGCAGGGGTTGTAAAAACTCAAGAAAAACACAGCTGATTCGCCAAAGCTGGAGATCCAGTACTGCCAACAATTTAAACCAGAACTCCAGCCCTTTGGCATGCACTAGCCCTACCACCTGAGCCATGTTTTTTTTGGAGCAGTGCAAATGTGAAGCAAATAGGAGCTCATCTCAGGGAGTTAAAAGCCCAGTGCAATTCATCTTGGTGTGAGTGCAACATCTGGGCTTGAGTCCATGAGCTTTTAGAAACACTTTTTCCTAAAATTTTCTTGGAGAAACTGCAAAATGGCAATGGAATTACCGCAGACCACAGTAAGAAGGAGGAAAACAGGGATCTTACCAAATCCTGGGGCTCCAGGCAGGGCGAGGGGCGGCTGCTTCATGACAGGCGGCAGCGCGGCAGGGAGCTGGTAACCCTGGAGCTTCAGCTTGATGAGTTTCATAGCGATGGAAAACTCCAACGGATCCATCCTCCCATCATTGTTCATGTCAGCTAGAGCCCTGCAAAACACAGTGCTCTCACAGTCACATTCTGCAATTAGGAACTTCAGGCCAGGCTCACATGGGTATGCATATGAAAGGCTGATGAAGGGAATGGAGCTGGGAAGGGCTGAGCCCCAGGAGCGGCTGAGGGAGCTGGGAAAGGGCTCAGCCTGGAGCAAAGGAGGCTCAGGGGAACCTTGTGGCTCTGCACAGCTCCTGCCAGGAGGGACAGCCGGGGGGGTCGGGCTGTGCTGGCAGGGAACAGGGACAGGAGGAGAGGGAACGGCCTCAGGCTGGGCCAGGGGAGGCTCGGCTTGGACACCAGGAGCAATTTCTCCATGGCAAGGGCGCTCAGGCCTTGGCAGGGCTGCCCAGGGAGCTTTGCAGTGCCCATCCCTGCAGGTGTCCCAGCAAGGCCTGGCCGTGGCACTCAGTGCTCTGCGCTGGGGACAAGGTGGCCATCGGGCACAGCTTGGGCTCCATGGGCTGGGAGGGCTTTTCCAGCCTCAGCGATCCTGGGATTTTCACCAATTTTCACCCGAAATTACTCCAGGCGAAAAATAAGATGTTTAAATTTTGAGCTCCTTGATTTGTTTCCTGGTGTGATTAAAAAATTATTTTAAAGTTGCTTTTCAACTCTTGGAGGAAATACAACGAAGCATCCAGAGAAGGGTAAATGTAGCTGGACAAAACATTCCAAAATCCCTCCAATGAAAGCACAGGGTCCTCAAACAGCACCACAGAGAAGCAAACCACTGAGTTTGTAAATCTGTACTTCAGCTACACTTAAAATAAAATATTCTTGAAATCTGTGACTCCCCTCAGCACCGCTCCATCTGCGAGTGTGCAAATGTGTTTTCAACTAAACAATAGCACTCAAGATGAAACATTGAGCCTAGGCCTTGAATAGGCTTTCAGGGAAAGGAGTCTGACTTAAACAGTCTGCTTTTTGTTCCTTCCCTTGCTAGTTAAGAAAACCCAGCTCAGCAGGGAACAGGGGTGGGAGCTTGAGGGGAGAGAAGCAGGAAGAAGAGTGTCAGTTCCTGCCATTGCACACCAAAAAACCCAGAGTAAATGCACATAAATAACGCAATTCGCTGAAAACTTAGTTTTAAATAGTATGTTTATTTCTTTGCATTCGTTTGAAGAATTAAATACAGATTTTAGCATTGAAATAATATAGATTTTGAAGTTCACGCACTTATTTATGTCATGGATGTGCCAACACAAAGGCCTGGGTAGTGTGGCTGAACCAGAGATTCATCTCTGATCAAGTCCCTCTCAAGGAAAGCCTTTGTGCAACTAAGTGGAAAGTTATTCCAGAAGTACCCCAGTGAATAAACAGCTATTTACAATTAATACTTACACAAGGAGACAGCCAGGTAAAGGCAGTGGGAAAATGCAAAGGCCTCCACTCCAATAAAACACCCCAAAACTTGAGAACCTCCGCAGAGAGGCAGATCCCAGCAGCGAGTGGCACAAGCTTAGGTCCCAGCACCATCCCAGACACTCTGAACCTCCCCAGTACTCCCACGAAAGGATTTTCAGTGTTGTAGCTGCCTTAATCCACCAGTTCTGATGTCACGGGGCTAAATAATAGAAATTAAAATTTGGGAGCAGCATTTGAAAAAAGTCTGGAGAGGAAAGTGTCGACACCGAGGTTCAGTCACAGATATCCTTAAAAAGTATGTGCTGCACCTGTGCCTGAAAGATGCTGAATCACAGAATCCCAGACTGGTTTGGGCTGGGAGGGACTCTAAAGCCCACCCAGTGCCACCCCTGCCATGGCAGGGACACCTCCCACTGTCCCAGGCTGCTCCAAGCCCCAATGTCCAGCCTGGCCTTGGACACTGCCAGGGATCCAGGGGCAGCCTCAGCTGCTCTGGGCACCCTGGGCCAGGGCCTGCCCACCCTGCCAGGGAACAATTCCTAATTCCCAAGATCCCATCCAGCCCTGCCCTCTGCCACTGGCAACCATTCCCTGGCTCCTGGCCCTCCATCCCTTGTCCCCAGTCCCTCTGCAGCTCTCCTGGAGCCCTTCAGGCCCTGCCAGGGGCTCTGAGCTCTCCCTGGAGCCTTCTCCTCTCCAGGGGAACACCCCCAGCTCCCCCAGACTATCCCATAATAGTATTATCAGTGGCTTCTACACCTGCAAATACTTCAATTTTTAAGATATAAATCTTTCTATTAATAAGCACAGACAGACCCCCAGTGAGTTCTATCCCTGGCCATGAAAATGCAGGAAGAGCAAAGATTACCCTGGAGGAACCTCGATTCTCCAGGCACCATTTCCTGCTGGGACACAGCAAATCTTTGCATCCTACATGAGAAAACATTCAATTGCCCAGCAATCAGAAACCCTGATGTGCACCAGTGTCATTGCTCTCATTGAACTCCAATTTCCATCAGCAGCAGTAGCTTTTCATTCAACATCTGACCTTCTGTGAACTCCTTTACTCTACACCAACAGCTTCATTATTGAAATTACCAGCACAAATTTCAGTGCAAAGAGTTCTCTACACCCCCCAGACTTTCTCCACAGTTTTACAGCAATGAAGAAAAATCAGCTTTTGTCTGACAAAATCATCCTGCAAAAATAGGACACATTTTCATTTCCAGTTGCAGAACTTGGTGTCAGGCTGTTGGATTTTATTGTGCTGCTTTGGAATAAACAGCACCTGAAATGGAGGG
Source organism: Origma solitaria (assembly GCA_013397895.1). Lineage (NCBI taxonomy): Eukaryota > Metazoa > Chordata > Aves > Passeriformes > Acanthizidae > Origma > Origma solitaria. The sequence continues at coordinate 138,793 of VZRL01001568.1, read as the reverse complement.
AGGGCCTGCCAGCAAACATCACCTAATTGCACTAATTTCTGCTTCTAATGAAATTAGGACAATGTAGTGTCCTTATATTTGTTTCGTTTGTGGTCTGGCCGGAATCAGAGCAGAGAAAATGGATTAAACACTGACTAAATATTTATTCTAGTTTATGGACGAGGCCTGTGTTTGTATCTAATGACAAGAGCTGCAGTGGGCTCAGCACCACTCCAGGGCTCAGGTGCTGACAAATCCCTCCCCACAGATGTTTTCTTCCTCCTTTCTCTCATCTTTGCTGCAGAATTAAAAGCCAGCTTGATTACTTTTGCATTTAGGAGGTGCAGAAACTGAGCACGAGCAGTTTTTCCATCAAATATGCAGTAATTAGCACACAAACCATCGATCCATGAAAGCAGCACCGTGTCAAACCAAGGGAATCTCTGTGCGGTTCCCAAACCTGGACTGATTTAGCGGGACATCCCCATAGTGGATGACACAATCGCAGGCTGTGTTGCAAAGCTCAGCCATGAACAGTGAGGAGCAGTCTGGCCTCAGTCCCGCTGTCAAGGCCTGTGCAGTAAGTTACAACTCCCAGAATTATCCCACTTTTGCCCACCCTTGGACACTAATTTAGGAAGGTTGGGAGGGAAGCAGATTTCAGGAAAAGGGAAATCAACCAATGACTCTGTCCCGAAAAAATAACTCCAAATGCATGGAGAACACGTGGCATTGATTATTTCAGTTCCCCTTTCATTCCAGAGGGCCAGACCACACAGAAGATGCTCTTTGAGGCCCCCATTCCAGAGTGCTCTAAAGAGAGGCAGATTATTCTATTTAAGCACAGTTATCTCCCAAGCACTGCAGGCCCAGCTCAAAGCGCAATTAGAGGCTTCTTAATTGATCATCAGCTTGGAGGAGTCTGGAGCTGGTAAACAGTAAAACAACACAGAAGTTGTCACGGCAGACCACAATACTGCACTCCTCTGCTCACTGAGGTCCCAGAGACTTCGAAAGAGGAGTACAAAGAACACAGGAATTTCCAGTGCTAAAACCAGGGAGCTGCTGTTTTGAAGGACTGTGAATTCTGGGGAAGCTTTTAAGAGCACAGAAAGGAGGGATTTATCAGACATGTTCCCTGTGTCCATCCAGCTGGGAGTGATCCTTTAGGAAACACAGTCCAGGCTTTTCTCAGATTGTTACAATCAACTGTAGTTAAAATCAGTAGAATGATTAAGAGTAGGAAAACACTTCCAAAGCACCACTCACAGACATCCATACAGACACTTCCATATGGACTCCCCATCCCTGGCAGTGCCCAAGGCCAGGCTGGACATTGGGGCTTGGAGCAGCCTGGGACAGTGGCAGGTGTCCCTGCCCATGGCAGGGGTGGCACTGGATGAGCTTTAAGGTCCCTCCCAATCCCAATCATCCTGGGATTCTGTGATTCTCAGACCAGAAACCTAATTCCAGAGTTTTACAAGTTGCTCTAACTTGGAATAACTCAGAATTACAACTTTCCTTCCTTAAGGACTCCTGTACCTCCCCTTCCCTCCCAGTAGCAATCAAATGCTACCCACAAAAACCCCAACCCAGCTATTCCAGGAGTAAATACTGATAGAAAAGCATTTTTCTGCAGCTCCTATCTCTCAGAGATTTTGGGCTCATTACTTCAGAACTCCCCCTCTAAATACTCAAGGATCTATATAAAGATTTTTACTTAAATATTTACTTCTCATAATTCAGAGATGATTGAAAAAATAAGAGAGACAGCGAGAAAGGAATGTCTATGAGCTGCTTTATGATTTAGAAAGGCAGCCTGAATAAGTTTTAGTTCAGCTTCATTAACAAAAATGTGCAGGTCTTGTCTCTATGACAACTCCAGAGGGAGTGGAATGATTCCCTTCCTCTCAAGAGCCTGGAAAACTGAATAATTCAGAGAGGAAGAGATCCTTAGTCAGACTATTTACAACTGTTTGGTTTTGTTAACACCTATTTAAAGCCAATGCCTATGGAAGATTTTTGGAGAAAGGATGTCTTGTTTAAGACAAAACTTCTTTCCTTGTTTAATTCAGAGGCAAAAGAAGTTCCAAAGGGACATTTGAACACTCACTGAGGCTTCAGCAAATAAGAAAAGCAGACCAGCTTTGATATTTTTAAGATGAAGACAATAAGAAAAGAAAATAAGCTCTTTATTTAAGTCATGTAGATCTGGGCATGTAGACTTCCAAAGCCATAAAATAATTCTCCTCTTTCTCCAACCAGAGCAAAATTCTGCCTTTAACAGTCCTTACTGCACCAGAAAGTTTTTGTAACGGCAATAAACTCCCTTAAACAGTTCACAGTGGAAAGGGTAACAGATTTCTCCAAAGTTCTCCATCCCTCTGCTGCTTTTACCAATCCAGAATGAAAACCAGTTTTAATTCTCTGTCTAGCACCAAAATATGTGTTGGTAGTAATATAATTAATGCAAATCATGAATAGTCACAGAATTACAGAATGGATTGGGATGGGAGGGACCTTAAAGCCCATCCAGTGCCACCCCTGCCATGGCAGGGACACCTGCCACTGTCCCAGGCTGCTCCAAGCCCCAATGTCCAGCCTGGCCTTGGGCACTGCCAGGGATCCAGGGGCAGCCACAGCTGCTCTGGGCACCCTGGGCCAGGGCCTGCCCACCCTCACAGGGAACAATTCCTTCCCACATCCAGCCCCCTGCCCTCTGGCACTGGGAAGCCATTCCCCGTGTCCTGGCATTCCACACGCAGGTCTGAGTCTGGCAGGGTCAAAGAATTTGGAGCAGAAACACCTTCATTCCTGCAGAGCAGCAATGTTTGTGCTGTGTTTGTGCAGCAGATTTGGATCTGCTTGAACTCACCATGGAGTGACAAAAATTTCCAGCGTTCAGGCTTTGACTCCAACTCTAATGGGAACAGTCTATGTCAATTGCCAATTGTCCCTATTGTCAAATGTCTTCACTTTCGTAACAAGTCTTCCAGGTCTTGCCTAGGCTCTCCCATTAGAAGATTATTAATACTAATTAATAAATACTAATTGTATTAGTCCAATTTTAACAGAGCTGAAATCATTTAGCAATTTGAAATGAGGATTTGAAACTGCCAACTTCAAAAATGCCATTTGCTGGGAGAGCCCAGGGGCCATCGGCCTCCTGCCCAGCTGGGCACCGCTGGGCACCCCTGGGCCATGTCCAGCTGCTGTCCCCAGCACCCCCAGGGCCTTTCCCAGCTCTCCAGCCACTCTTCCCCAAGACTGGAGTGTTCCATGGGGTTGTGGTAACCCCAGGGCAGGCCCCAGCACTTGCCCTTGCTGACCCTCACCCCACAGAGCTCAGCCCACAGCTCCAGCCTGTCCCAATCCTCCTGCAGAGCTCCCTGCCCTCCAGCACAGCCACATCCCACCCAACCAGGAACTCCTGAGGGAGCCCTGCCTCCACCCCACCCACAAACACTGAGCAGGCCTGGCCCCAACCCTGAGCCCTGGGGAGCCCCAGGAGAGCCCAGCCCCAGCTGGATTCACCCATCCAGCACCACCCCACAGCCCCTGCCCCAGTCTGTCCCATAAACACCACTGGGTCCCAGCTGCACGTGTCCCACCCCTCCCATACTCACCATATCTGTGCTAACACTGGCTGAGGTAACCCAGATTGGAAAAAAAAGTTCCTGGCTTGATCACCTGTAAAATAAATAGGACATGGCTTCAGCTGGCAGAGAGAATGGGGAATCAGCAGTCAAAAATATCTGCAACAGAAGCCCAAACCATTCCATGACTGACGATCATTTAAAAATGTCGTGGGTTTGACCCTGGCTGAGCACTAAGCACACAAAGCACTAAGAAAATTAAATGCAACAAAACAGAGTAACAAAGAGGAGGCCTCCAACTGCCTTTGAGACCAAAGTTTGATGGAAATTCAGTAGGATCAGTGCAATTCCTTGATTTGGAGCTTTGCTTCCCACTGCTCCAATCAGTTTAGCATTTCGATCATGGCAACCATGGTCAACCATGCTGATGTCAATGCTTTACAAATTGAATTTCTAAACCTGATTTCAGTTAAATTGACATACCTTTATTTAATCAGACATTTTATTCATCTCAATATTAGTGTGGTGGGCTGACCCCAGGCACAGACTAAGAACCCATCACTGCCTTCCCTTCCACAGCAGGATAGAGAAGAGAAAATATCAGAAAATAACAGAAAGGTTGGGGCTGATGTGGCAAGGCATATGGAAACTGGGATATAAAAAAATAAATATCTGTTCAAAGTTGTTAATTCTTATACCCATATGTCTCCCAGGCAGCTCTGCACATATTTAGGCTCATTAGTTAAGATACAATTAAACAAAATTAGAAGTGAAAATTATTTGTTTACCAGTGATAAATCCAGCTGTTGGTTTCAGACTATGGAACTGCTGATCATGTTTTGCTCTCTCCTCCACAGTAATAGCCCAGATATCCAGGTTGCCTGGTTCAAAAGAAATGGAGAAATGACATTAAAACATTACCTAAAAAACACATCTCTGAGTATAATTGTATCATTCTGGGTCGCTGCAAACAACCCAAGGGTGAGAAGTCATTCGTCCCCCAGAGCACACACAGCTGAAATTCCAGTTCCTTTAACTGCCAAGGCACCTCATTCTTTCCCAAAATCCCACCTGAACCTGCCCAGAGAAAAGCCCTGAACAGATGCAACCTTTAAGTGGAACCAGAACAGCTACTTTGTCTCAGCACTGACATTTATCTTCCTAATCCTTCTGCAGATCAGCTGCAAAACTGAACTCCCAAATGTATTCCCAGAATCTGAAGGGGCCTACAAGGAAGCGGGACTGCTCATCAGGAACTGAATGACAGGACAAGGGGGAATGGGTTCAGACGGAAAGAGTGGAAATTTGGGTGAGTTATACAGAAGGAATTGTTCCCTGTGAGGGTGGGCAGGCCCTGGCCCAGGGTGCCCAGAGCAGCTGTGGCTGGCCCTGGATCCCTGGCAGTGTCCAAGGCCAGGCTGGACACTGGGGCTTGGAGCAGCCTGGGACAGTGGCAGGTGTCCCTGCCATGGCAGGGGTGGCACTGGATGGGCTTTAAGGTCCTTCCAACCCAAACCAGTGTGGGATTCTGTGATTTCCTGTGAACAGCAAAAATCACATCCCTACTGCACTGCCAGGGTCCATCCTGGATTTTTCACTGCAGTTACAGATGCTGCCACTTCCCCAGTTGTAAGTGAAGAGTTAAAAATGTGTCACTTCTGTTCTAATCTACACATGGGTGAAGGGACAACAAGGAAAAGAAACTGGAAGTGATACCATCCAAAGGCATCTGCTGGACCTTTTGGCAATTAACAAGTTCAGGAGCCCTCAAAGGAAGAAGCATCTGCACTTCTCCAGTGCAAGTGGAGCAGAATGAGGCGGTGCCCCACTGCCAGGGGCTGAGCGGCCTGGATGTGCCTGCATGTGCTCTGCAGGGACAGTGTGGGGCCGGAAGGGATCCATGCAGGACACAGGGATCGATGCCATCTGCAAAGCCATCACAATCCAGGGAAACTCCCAGCTCAGAGAGATGCACTCTGCACAAACACTTCCCTATAGAAAAGTCTTGGAAAGGAACACGTTTATACCAAGTTTTTGCACATAGGAACAGTTCAGAGCACACTAGAAACCACTTACCCCCAAAAGGTGTTGGAAACTGAGCCATGGTTCTGTCACTTTTAGCTTGTTAATAAATGCCTGGAAAATCAAAAATAAATAGATATTCGAACACAGTATCTCCCATTTTCCATATATTTTCTGCATGATTAATTACTACAGAAAAAAAAAGGCAGTGAAGAAGCAGGATTGTATCAATACTTGCCACACCAACTTGTGACTTACAGAACTCAAAGTGTCATTTTTGCACCTCCCTGTGCATCCACAGGCATGTGTTTCTTGTGTTTCCTACCAGCAAACAGCTATGTTTCAGCTCTGCTTTAAGAACGGCCTCAAGATCAGCCTTTATCTGAGTGGAGGACAGAGCTCAGTGAGATCCCAGAAATGCTGCTCAAGGCTCCAGGACTTTCCTGAGTGTTACATTCAGTGCTCCTGCTTAATAGGGAAATTGGCTCCATTTTCAACTGTTGAAACCCAACATCGTCAGCAAACTGGTTTTTATTCCTAACAGAATACGCACTGCCTTGCTCAGGGTCCCTTTGTTTTAAACCAAATACATTATAAAAATTAAACTCCAATTCCAGGCTGCTTTACCCCCGCCCCAGCCCCAAATTCCAGGAGCACCAAGCGCCAAAGGTGCCATCAGAGGGTGGGAGAGCCTCCAGGAGAGCACCGCTGGCTCTGCAAACAAAGCAACTACACAGGCTCCAAATTTAATCTGGAGAGAGAAAAGGAAAAACATTTTTCTTGCTGCACACAAAGCCTGACATGAGCTGCCTGAGCCAAGGGACAATGACCAGCACCGGAGCCGCACAACAATGAGCAACGGCCTCTTGTCCTGCGAGATTCCACTCGTGTCTTCCAGGCAACAGCAGAAAGGCAAAGGGGAACAGAATCACAAGGAGAATAATTTAGGCTGCTTGAACAGCAGCAGAAATTTATCAATATCCCTAAGAAAAGGCATTCACTTGCACTAACAATTTCCTTTTGTCTGAATTCCTGTTTGCCCCCCTCCCCATCCCCCTTTCACACTTCCCACATTCCCTTCTTGCTTCCAGCTTGGGAACCTCCTCTATCCCCTCTCCAGATGTCCCTGCACAAACCCCTGGCACTTCTGCCAGCCAGGCTCCCCAGAAGTTGCAATTTAGGGAATGATGGACACAATCCTGACTTCTTTTCCTTACAATCTGGCCAAGCATGTGACTCCAAAGCCTTGTCCCCAAGGCCAGGGAATGCAGCTGATGCTGCTTCATGCACAGCAAAAGTTTCCTCCCAACTCCAAAGTTTCAAATTCCAGGTGCAGTGGTCCAGAGTGATCAGAACGAACTCCCTGAGGTGTGGAGCTCTCCCAAAAGCATTCCTGAAGTGCTGAAAGATCAGCACTTTTCTCTTTGCCTCTGTTTCCTTATTGTACTCTGCTGTGGGCAAGAACTCTGTGATGCTGCTAGGTTTTATGACTGCAAGGAAACCCTGGGGGAAAAACAAAAGGAAGAAAAAAAGAGGAAAAAAGAAGAGGGGGAAAAGGAGGGGGGGAAAAAGGAGGAGAGAAAAAAGGAGGTGGGAAAAAAGGAGGAAAAAGAAGTAAAAACAAAAGAAAACAACAAAAAAACTCCAAACAAACAAAAAAAAGAAAAAAAAAGAAAAAAAGGGGGAAAAAAAGAAGAAAAGCAGGAAAACCCAAAAGCAGAACTCCCTGAAGTCCCCCCTCTCACAGCCTGGGTAGTTTCCATATTATCTTTTCCTTTCTAGCACAAGGGGAAGCAGTAGAGCATTTACAGTGCTCAGCCCTTCAGGAAAGATCCTGCTGCACAGACTGCCAGGATTCCTAAGGCACTGGCAGTTTACTCCCCTTTACCTTGAACACAGGAGGAAGAGGAGAGGGAGTGGGAAGTCTGAACATCAGCCCCGTGCTGGATGCCAAGGAAAGCAGAAACTATTCCAAACAGCTTCCAGAGGGGAAAAAAAAAGAAGAAAAAAAGAAAAAAAAACAAACCCAGATGAAATAATGATGAGGGAATAGATGAAGCAAGCAGAAAACTGTGTTTAAACTTGAGAGACTGAAACCCAAAAGAAAATAGAGTGTGAACAAAGAGCCAACAGGAATCAAAATGAGGGAAAGACAAATCTCTCCCTTACTGGAATACGTTGGAGTTTGCTGTTTATTGCTGATGGATCACCCAAGTTCCAAAACCACAGGTTTCATTTTATATGACCAAGGTGACACCAGGGGCACAAATTCCCTCTCCCAGTGGTCAGACCAGACGGTCTTTCAAGGTCCATCCTTGCCTAAGTTGTTCTGTGATTCTATTTTTGGGGTTGAAGAGATCAGGGATGAAGAAGAGATATTATTTATCCCCAAAACCATCAGGCACAGTTGTTACATTATAAATTGTACATGTAGTGTTATACAAATACACGTAAAATACTGTAATACAAATAAAATTTCACGGAATCCCAGGATCCCTGAGGCTGGAAAAGCCCTCCTAGCCCGTGGAGGCCAAGCTGTGCCCGATGCCCACCTTGTCCCCAGCAGAGCACTGAGTGCCACGGCCAGGCCTTGCTGGGACACCTGCAGGGATGGGCACTGCAAAGCTCCCTGGGCAGCCCTGCCAAGGCCTGAGCGCCCTTTCCATGGAGAAATTGCTCCTGGTGTCCAAGCCGAGCCTCCCCTGGCCCAGCCTGAGGCTGTTCCCTCTCCTCCTGTCCCTGTTCCCTGCCAGCACAGCCCGACCCCCCCGGCTGTGCCCTCCTGGCAGGTCTGTGGGGCACTGGAGCGTGTTGGTGCTCCCAGGCCAGGGAGAGCAGTGTGACAGATAAATGACCTTCCAAGAGATCAATAATCGGAAATGCCCACAGGACCATTCCACAGCTGCTCTCTGTGATTTCCTTCTGCTCAGGGTTATTGGCCTATGCTGTTGTGAGCAGGCAGGAAGGACCCTGGCTGTGAGAGTTGTTCCAATTTCCCTGAACATCTCCTGGGTTCAGGGGCTTGGCGTCTGCGTCACCTGGGAGGTGGAAAGCCCAGAAAGTCTGGGAGTGAACACAGAATCCCACAATGGTTTAGGTTGGAAGGGACCCTAAAGGCCATGCTGCGCCACCCCTGCCATAGGCAGGGACACCTCCCACTGTCCCAGGCTGCTCCAAGCCCCAGTGTCCAGCCTGGCCTTGGACACTGCCAGGGATCCAGGGGCAGCCACAGCTGCTCTGGGCACCATTTCCAGCAAGGAAAGCTAGGAAATGGGAAAGAGTTCTCTCAAAAATAATGGGTTTGACAAAACCAGCTGAGCTGATCTTTACCAGCCTGAGAATCAATGCTATTTTCAGAGTTGAGCAGATGGACAATACCTGGAGGGAGGTTCCCAGTCCTCATTGCCTTCTACTGTGGCAAATTCTCCTGGAATAAATACAGTCATAGAATCACAGAGTCCTCGAATGATTTGGGTTGGAAGGGACCTTAAAGATAACCTTGCTCTACTCCCTGTGCCATGTACACGTATTATATACAACTAGAACTTCCATCACTACACAATTACCTTTATATACAGAAAGAATGTTAAAACAGACATAAATGAGAAACATTTGCTTACCCCCAGCTCTGAACGAGGGAGACAAGGTCCTGCTCAGCCAGCTCAGCTATCAGGGCTCTCTGTTCCATCCAACACTGCTGTAGCTAAGCCTAGAAATAGTTAAATTCTGATCCTCACTCCAAATTATTTCTTCTCAGAAACCAATACTCTATACACAAGCAGTGTTATATATATGTATATACATATAGATAAAATTATATATAAACCAAGGTGGGTCTCACCCTAACAGTTGTTCACATAAAGGTAAGACTAAACCATATACAAACTAACTCTGTAAATAAAAAAGCCCAGATCATATCTAAATTTAAGTACTGCTGTTGAAAGTTTTTACCTTGAAAAAATGAGAAGGTTGAAAATAACTCCAGTAAAAACATTTATTCATAGGAGTCAGATACGTATCAAAATTCCTTTCATGGTGTATTATATATGGACTTTAAAAACACAGCTCAGAACTTTATTAGAGTTTCTATTTAAAGTTATCTGTGCTCTGCTGAGCCCATGTTTACAGCGATAACTGCAATTAAGCCACAGCAGGTATAAATTAAGAATAATTGAGCTATTTCAGTGCTGTGTGTGTTTACACAGACACGTTTCACACAAAAAAGATCCTATTTTTGTTTTCTCTAAAACGCAACGCAGCATTTCTATTCCTAAACAATTCCTCACAAGATAATTCTTGATTTAAATGCCAAAATTAATTCCTGAAGCCACTTATCAGTCACCTTCCTCCTCTTGCAGGAAAAAAAAGAAACAAATCCCACCAGATAAAGTCCCCACATCCTCCAAGGATTCCAAATGACAACAAAATCTCCCTCCCAGCCGGACATCACATCAGAGTGTCCCAGGCTGACAGCAGGGTTTGGAGTTCACAGATGTTCCACGGGAAAGCCTCTCGACTTGGATCAATCAAGGGACTCAGAACATTTTAGTAAAGCTTCGTAATTTTAGATCGATGCTGGAAAACAAAAGCAGTTTGAGACATTCAGGGAATTCTGATCCTTGCTCTTTGGAGACCAGGTTTTAACAGTCACCAGTTTGCAAAACTTTCCAGAGTTTCTGCTCCTTACAGGAATGACTGGGAAGGCAAAAACCTTCACAAATGTCAGGTCTTGCCATTTCTTCTATTTTGTGTCAAGCACCCAAATGAGATTAACAAAGCAAATGCCCACTGCAGATGCTTTTCAACACGTGACAATGATCAAACTGCTGAAACGTCACTTCTGTATTCCAGAATCATGGAATAGTTTGGGTTGGGAGGGACCTTAAAGATTATTCACCTAACAGGAGGGGACAGCCGGGGGGTCGGGCTGTGCTGGCAGGGAACAGGGACAGGAGGAGAGGGAACGGCCTCAGGCTGGGCCAGGGGAGGCTCGGCTTGGACACCAGGAGCAATTTCTCCATGGAAAGGGCGCTCAGGCCTTGGCAGGGCTGCCCAGGGAGCTTTGCAGTGCCCATCCCTGCAGGTGTCCCAGCAAGGCCTGGCCGTGGCACTCAGTGCTCTGCGCTGGGGACAAGGTGGGCATCGGGCACAGCTTGGGCTCCATGGGCTGGGAGGGCTTTTCCAGCCTCAGCGATCCAGGGACCTCTCCCATATGGACTCATTTTAATCCTGACAGCATTCCCCTAGTAATTCCAGTCCCAACTGAACTGTGACTGGATTACAGCACCCTTTTCAAGAGGTGACTGACTCTTACTTTAAAGGATTTAACACAATAAAAAGCCAGTGCATCACCCAACTGTTTCTAAACCCCTTATTAAGAAATAAACTAAATATCTTGTTTTATATTCTGTTTAATAGTTGTTGGCTTCATTCTGAACCACCAGACTCTGTAAAGCAGGAATTCCAGGAGTTCTTAGCACTCCAAATTCACTGATTTTTTTTTTTAAAGTTGTTTTTAATTACACAGGTACAGCAGTGAGCTGTTTGCTCATTTTGTTTGTTTGGGGGAGTGTGTTAAAAGCCCTCATTAACACAATGACAGTTGGCAATTTCTGACTCCTCCTCCTTCTAAACAAGTACTGAACCCAAAAATCTGCAAGACAAGAATTAGGAAGTCGGGAATACTTGCACACCTACAACAACCTTGGCAGTAGCCTGACATTAACTTCAAGATGATCCAGAATGAACAAGAAAATGCAGGGTATCACTGCTGGATGTGTTGTGTTCCCTTGGACCTCAAAGTCTGTTTTGTTTGACAGACCTGGAGCTCCTGGAGCAGATCCAGCAGAGATGAGGAAAAGCCTGGAGCATCTCCATGCCCAGGAAAGGCTGAGGGAGCTGGGGCCACCCAGCCTCCAGAGGAGCCCCAGCTGAGAGGGCCCTCAGCCCTGGGTGTCCCTGGGTGTCCCTGGGTGCAGGGAGGGTCAGAGCAGGGCCCAGCAATGGCACAGAGGAACGGCAGGGACTGAGCCCAGGCAGCTCCCCCTGCACAGGAGGCTGAACTTCTTCCCTGGGCAGGGCCCGAGCTGGAGCAGAGCCCAGAGGGGGCTGGGGTCTCCTCCCTGGGGATATTGCAGAGCCACATGGACACACTCCTGTGCCCTGTGCAGGCCCTGCTGGAGTAGGGAGGTGGTGCCAGGTGAGCCTCTGTGTGCCCTCCCACCTGACCCATGCCGTGATGCTGTGAATACAAAGAGAAGCAGGTAAAGCAGCTGGGTTCTGCTATTTCCATCCCATGAACCCAAGACAGTCCCGCTTTATTTCCAAACTGTTCATACAGCTGTGTCCATGGCTCAAAGATCCCTAAGCAATGGCACTCAGAAGAGACACCTGGAACAAAAGAGAACTGTGGCCAAAGCCTGGGGTCCAGCCTTGACCAACAAAAGCCAAGTCTGAGTGCTCCGTAACCCCTCAGTGCCAGTCTTATCCTAATTTTATGGGAGTACATTATTCTAAGGGGAGGATGACAGTCACATCACACCTTTAACGTGGCCACCCTTACCTCTTTAACTCCAGCTTGCAGAGAGCAGAGCACAGCTGGTTTGAAAACCCAGCATGGCCCCAGATCACTTCTGTGGGCATTCTCCCCTTACCACATTTCCTAGTCCTCAGCCCAAATAACCTTGTTCCTTCAGTTGCTGCCTCAGCAAGAACCAGCCCAACTACAGAATAAATGATTGTGTGGCTTTTTTTCAAATTGACCCTTTGGTTATTCTTGCATCAACTCTCGCACCTGCTTCCATCCACGTCAGGGCATCTCCTGTGCCGAGGGGACACTGCTGCCGCACATCCAAGTCAAGAAGATCATGGAAATATTCCAGGAAGTGCCTAATAAAGTTCTTCCTTTCCTACAGATGCCCATGACATAGCTCTGCATGAACTCCCATGTTTCAATCCAGCTTGTTCTTAGAGGTGTTAGGGCAGCCAAAAGAAAAGGTCAGAGCCATCAAGTCTGTCTCGGACAGCAGTGGTGGCACTCCAGCCTACGATTTAATCACTTGTAGGCCTGACCTAATCCCATGCAGCTATGCTGGGAAAATCCACGTGCTTGCCTCAACATTAGAGCTGATCCTTTGAAACGGGGACAACGAAAGAAAAAAAATCAGATGTTCTTGAGTTGTTTCACTTCACCTTCTCAATCTCTGCCATGAAGTAACAGCTCTGCTGGGGGAGGGATAGGAAGGAAGGAAGAAAAAGCCCTGAGTCAGCACAAGTGTTAAGTCAGGGGAGTTCAGGATGTGCCCATCCATTCCCTTTCCCCTCACTGAGACAAAACCAGCAGATGAAAGGTCTGGTAGGGCAGGGAGAGGCTCAAGCTGGTGATGAAAGCGAAGGCTCTGTCCTTTGAAGGACTCAGCAGAGGTCACTCTGTCCCCTGCAGGCAGCTGCTCCCCTGAACTCTCTCAGTTACATAAGTGCAGGGCTCTGCTGGTGCAGATTTGGGAAGCAGATTTTCAAACCAGTCATTTAATAGGAGGAATTATTCAGCATCTACCAGGCCTTATCAGCATCTCGGTAGCTGTGTCAGCCCACGTCACCACTGCCTGAGGCAGCTCCTATCTCCCACCCAAGGACATTTTGCTCTGAATTTCTTCCAAGCTCTGTCTTCCCAACTTCTGCAGGACATGAGGAACTCTTCAGAGGCGAGAGCAGACTTAAATTGTGGCATTTAGACCAGGATTTCTGCCACTCACCTCCCGTCTGGTCACACTTTACCCTGCTGCTCTGACACCAGTTGATCACAAGGTGTCCAGCAGACAAGGAAAAGCCAAAACAGCACTGGAAACAGCAGCTTTATTGGGAAGAAAGGCAAATGTTGAAAGAACAGACAGTAAAAGTTCCTGGGCTGTTTTTCATAGGAATAGGACAGGCCCTCAGGCATTTGTAAAATAAAGGGATTTCCTTACAGTACAAAGGGGGCTGAGCAGGGACCAGTTCATAGGGAGGGTCAGGGACTCTCTAACATTGTCAAGAATGCAGATGCTGCATAAAGCTTAAACAAGGAATTAAACAATGTTAAAGTTGCATTGCTCGAGCTCCTGCATCCTATTTAAAATATCCTTAAGCACACACGAAGGAAATTAAGTAAAAAGGGCTTCACTGCATGAGATAGGGAATATTCCAAAGCAAGGGTTTCCTGTTTCCTGGCTCCATGAGATCAATTCCCTTCAAAATGCCTAGAAGTTGTTTTCACACAAGAGCAAAACCATTTCAGGTGTGACTACAAAACCAGGCAAGTGATACTTGCAATGGGGTAAGGGAAAGAATGGTTTGCAAGATAAAATGTAAACTGTAGATCATATGCAAATATACACATACGTTTCAAAAGGCACAGTCCAACTTTAAAATTCTATTTCTATATTAAATAAAATTGTCAGTTGACTACAAGTACCTCTGAATGGCACAAAAAATTGTGCAAGGGCATGTGCCAAGCTTTCTTTCCAGATGACAATTGTGCTTTCCCACCAATCCACATAAACCAGGCTCCTGCATCTCAGCAACAACTGGAAAAAATTCAATCCTTTGCTGCAGTGAAAGAATCACTGAATGCTTTGAGTTGGGAGGGATCCTAAAGCTCATCCCATTGCCATGGCAGGGACACCTCCCACTGTCCCAGGCTGCTCAAGCCCCAGTGTTCAGCCTGGCCTTGGACACTGCGAGGGACCCAGGGGCAGCCACAGCTTCTCTGGGCACCTGTGCCAGGGCCTGCCCACCCTCACAGGGAAGAATTTCTTTCTAATATCCTATCCAGCCCTGCCCTCTTCAAATGTTAAGATATAAGGCCAGGAATAATCCTGCTGGATGCATTACCAGTGGTAATGACAAGTTCAGACAAAGAAATGAGCAAAACAGACATAACACAAGGGAAGACTTTCCATGTATTTCACGAGACTTGAGGTGCAAGCATTTATGGAACAAGACTTCCACAAAGCAAATGGAGAGTGATAGGTTCAGGTTTGTCTCTACACAAAACTACAGGTCAAAGCAAGAGTTTATTGGGAGAACAGCCAGATTTCAGCTTTAGCTCTGTCCTACAGCAGCACCACTGAACCACTGAGGGAGCAACAGAATCACTCCAAGTGTCCCCAGGTTCCAGCTACTCTGCGTTTCTGCCAAGGGCTGGGAATCATTTCAGGCTGTGGAAGAGAGAACAAGGACATGCACACAAAACCACCCACTCCAAGGAAAAATCTAGATATGGAATACACGGTCTTTTTTTTTTCTAAGATCCATGTATCAAACAGGGAAGAGATGCTCATCCTCACTATATAAATACTTGGAGTTGCTCTGAAGAATGCAGGTTATGGGGGAGGCACCATGTGCATAGGCATTTTCCATGCTGGCTCTGGAAAACTTTGTTATGGTCCTTCTCTAAATGACCCAGGAAGTCTGGACAGTTAATAACACTGCAAAGAGTAATCTTCCTGTCCTGAAATGCTTTAATACGTCTTTCCAGGATAAAAATTCCTTTCCTGCAAGAGGGTAAGAACATTAAGGCTGTTGTTAGTGCTAATGGTTTATTTACTGTAAGTCACAAATCTGCAGCATGGGGAGGTTTGTTTACTGTAGCTCACCAATTTCTCCCCTGTGGGTACTTCAAAAGTCGGCTGGATTGCAGTTCCCTGTAATCAGGAAAATTTGCTACAAGGCTGTGGGGCAGCCTTGGACTGGGGAAGAAATCCAATTGCAAAATTGTAACATGATGCTGATTTCCCAGCATAATAGATCTAAAAAGCCTTTCAAGTTTGATTCAAGAAGAAAGCCAAGGCAGCTATGAAAACAAACCTCCTCCTTAAAACCATCACATTTGCAAGTTTTTAACACGCTGACTGATAATCAGTGCCCAAGTACACCCACAAATTGTTCTCCTGGGATGTCAAAGCCTGATCCTTATTCACTGATGCTGGGGGGGGGCAGCAGGTTGATTACTACAAAGAGACACCCCGAACTGTGTCCTCAAGAGAAGATCCCAGGATCCCTGCGGCTGGAAAAGCCCTCCCAGCCCATGGAGGCCAAGCTGTGCCCGATGGCCACCTTGTCCCCAGCAGAGCACTGAGTGCCACGGCCAGGCCTTGCTGGGACACCGGCAGGGATGGGCACTGCAAAGCTCCCTGGGCGGCCCTGCCATGGCCTGAGCGCCCTTGCCATGGAGAAATTGCTCCTGGTGTCCAAGCCGAGCCTCCCCTGGCCCAGCCTGAGGCCGTTCCCTCTCCTCCTGTCCCTGTTCCCTGCCAGCACAGCCCGACCCCCCCGGCTGTCCCCTCCTGGCAGGAGCTGTGCAGAGCCACAAGGTTCCCCTGAGCCTCCTTTGCTCCAGGCTGAGCCCTTTCCCAGCTCCCTCAGCCGCTCCTGGGGCTCAGCCCTTCCCAGCTCCGTTCCCTGCCCTGGACACCTCCAGCCCCTCCAGGGCTCTGTTACCCAGAGGCCCAGAACTGCACACAGCCCTTACGGGGCCTCTCAGATCCCAGCACAGAGGGACAATCCCTGCCCTGGTTCTGCTGGACACACTGGGGCTGATCCAAGCCAGGATGTTTCCTCAGCAAAGGCAGGGAGAGAAACAAGGTAAGTGAAGGGATGAAAGACAGTAAAGAGATGTCACAGAAAGGAGGGCCAAGGAATGATGGAAGAGCAGGAAGGGCAGGATGCAGCAACTCCATGGTACAAACACAACTCATCCCCTCCCTCCCTCCCTCCAACTCCCAGAGCTCTTAACAGCACTCCAGTCAAACCTCCCAAAGACTGAGATTTCCAAGGTTCACACCTCTGGGCAGAGATCAAAACTGCTCAGAAGATGGTGCTACACCCACCACAGAAAAATACTCTGAAGCCAGACAGCACCTTTGACAGAATCTTTTTCTTATCTCCAGCCCAGACCTCCCTCAGACAGCTCCAGCCTTTCCCTCAGGTCCTGTCCCTGCTCACAGAGAACAGAGATCAGTGTTTGACAATGATAGATATGAAATGGTTCGTACAATTTACAGCAGAGTAGGAACACAAATTGAACAATTTACAGCTCATACCTGCACCAGTGGATTAAAACCTGATGATCCCAATTCATCCACGTAACTTCAGAAGCTGCTGCCACTTTGAAGGTGCTGTCACTCCTGATTGTGGATCAGGATTCCTTTATTTCTCCATCTGGCTGGTTAAAAATAGGGGCAATTCACCCTGGCAGTGGAGTCTTGTGACTCCAACAGGAGATGGCTCGAGGGCCACTTGCTGCAGCACAAAGTCCCCAGCAGGGCCTGGGGCCATCTGGGGAGGCAGCATGAGGAGCAGAGGCTCTCCCAGCTGGCACTCCAGTCAGCAGGAACCGCTCAGCTCACACTCCTGGCTCCAGCACAGCACAGCATTCTCTGCGAGCTGGCAACTGCCAACATCTCCAAAATAAACTCTGCACGCTAAAAATACATTTCTGGTTATTTACCTTCTGAGTTGAGACCTCAAAATGAAAACTGGCATTCTAATGATGAATCCACGATTTCATCAATCATTATCTTCTGAAACAGCAAGCAGGAGTTTATGGCAGTCACTTGCCTGCAGAACTGCAGAACTGAAGATATTTTACAGGAAAAATTACGTTGTCAATATTTCAACTATTCAAAACCACCCGATACTGAAGCACTTACAATCAAACCTTCATCAGTCAAAAAAGCCTTTCTCAAATTCAGCAGAGTAGTTTTCAAGTCTCCTGAAAAATACCACAGGCATTTACTGGTGCTTGAAGTGAAAGAGAAAACCCAAAATAAACTCACTGAGGTGAAGAGTAGGCTACTTGCAGAGGAAGGAATCTGAACTTTGCCTCAAAATTAACTTGTCCCCACTTTGGGGAAAGGAAAAGGTAGTAACACTCAACCACCATTGACACCAGGACACTGAATACATAGAACCAGAGAAGGGTTTGGAAAGGATCGTAAAGCCCATCCAGTGCCACCCCTGCCATGGCAGGGACACCTCCCACTGTCCCAGGCTGCTCCAAGCCCCAATGTCCAGCCTGGCCTTGGGCACTGCCAGGGATCCAGGGCCAGCCACAGCTGCTCTGGGCACCCTGGGCCAGGGCCTGCCCACCCTCATCCTAAGAAATGTCTTCCTTGTATCCAGTCTAAGTCTATCCTTTTTCAGTTTGCAACCATTCCCTGGCTCCTGTCCCTGCAGCCCTTGGCAATTGTCTCTCTCCATCTTTCCTGGGGCTCCTTCAGGCCCTACAAGGCCACCCTGAGCTCAGCCCAAAGCTTCTCCTCTCCAGGCTCAACAACCCCAACTCTCGCAGCCTTTCCTCCCAGCACAGCTCTCCATCCCTCTGCTCATCCTCGTGCCTCCATGGACTCTCTCCAGCAGCTCCAGCTCCTTCCTGTGCTGGCCCAGGGCTGAGGCAGCTCTGCACGTGCGGTCTCACCTGAGCTCAGGGGCACAATTCCAATCTTTTTCCTGCTGCCCAGACGGGGGCTCAGCCCAGGGCACAGGGGGTTCTGGGCTGGAGCAGGTTGAGCTCTCCCTCTCCCAGGGCTGCTCCATCTGATCATCCCAGCCTGGACTGGAAAACCCCAGGGTTTTCCTGAGCCAGGGCAGCACTTTCTACTTTCCTAATCCAGAAGCAGCGCAGGCACTGAACATGCCAAGGATGAGCATTTTCCATGTGATATGTTCAGCTCCAAGCTGTGACCAGCCAGACCAGGCCCTGTGGAGCACTTCTTACATCAAATCCACTTTGCTTTCTCACAAAAATGAGCAGTAAAGTACCTGTAGAGATAAAACTACATGAACATGCCTCAGTTCTCATCTGCTTAAATGCTGCTGCTGACAGTTTGAGAGCCTGAGCACTCAGAGCACTCCTCCAAATGTTCAGCTGGACTGGTGCAACTTTCAAGCATAAAACCCCAAATTACACAAGAAAAAAAAAAAAAGACAGTAAAAAGAAAAGCCACTTCATATGTTTAAATGAGAAAAGAGCAGCAGCAAACAATCCTCTATTAAGGACCCCAGCAAGAGATCCCCTCACACTCTACACTGAAGAGGCCATTTACTCACACACTTCTACTCTTTTCCCTTTTTATTTGTAGTTCTCCAGCAAACAATGTCCATGACAACTCTTCCAAGCTACAGGAGCTCTATATGGCAACAGCTCCTGGCTTCAAATCCTGTTGAAGAATCTTACTAATTATTTCAACCCTTGGTATTGAAATGAGGGCAAATGAAGGAATAACACAAGTATCTGGGATATGTTTGTCTACAGTTCTTTTAATCATTGCTTGGACAGCTGGGAATTGGAATGCTTGACGAGTAGGGAGAAAGGGAAAAAAACCCCAAGCAGCACCTCCTGTTCCTTCAGGACATGAACAAAGGAGAAAGATTTTTGAATTAGGCCCAGCAGAAAAATCAGCATCTTCCAACCCTGAGATCATTCCTTCAGCCTTCTGAAAGGTTCCTGTTTGTTTAAGAGGCCCAAACGAGGGCTTGCAGGAGCCTCCCAAATCCTGGTTGCCAGCAGTCAGGCCAGTGTCAAAGTAGTGTTAAAATCCTCCAGGAACTGGAGGAACCAACTGGGAGAATCAGGTTGGAATGAGGCAAAGAAACTGGGCAACAGCGCAAATCCTGCAGGCTGAGGAGGAAATACAACTCCTCGGGACAACGTGCACTAGAACCTGTCAGGGAGCACTGGGAAGACACACAGGGTCTAACAACCACCATGAAAAAGGGAGGGAAAACTTCCTGAAACACAAATTGGAACCGCAGCACCGAAGCCACAAATCACAGAATCCCAGAAGGTTTGGTTTGAAAGGGACCTTAAAGCCCACCCAGTGCCACCCCTGCCATGGCAGGGACACCTCCCACTGTCCCAGGCTGCTCCAAGCCCCAATGTCCAGCCTGGCCTGGGACACTGCCAGGGATCCAGGGGCAGCCACAGCTGCTCTGGGCACCCTGGGCCAGTAGCCCACATCAGGCCACACAGAGGAGCAATCTTCTGTTTTGCTCACCTACTTCAATTTGGAGAGTCTTCTCTGAGTCTTTTTTTGAAATTAATTTCATTCCTGACAGTTCAGGAAGCTGTTAGACCACTTTAAATAAAACATGTAGAATATTAAGACACATCTAAACACACCTGCCTGAACAGGCAAATACCACACGTGGCTTCCCCCAGACCCTGAAGAGAACATTCCTAATAAATCCTGAAGGGATCCACAATGAAGGGCATGAAGCACCCTGCCCGCACCCTGTCTTTCAGGCTGGGTTCCCTAAAAAAGCTTTGATGTAAAAAGCTTAAAAAGCTTTGATTAGATAGACAAAACCTTCACATTTGATATTCTAGGGGACTGCATATGGGAATTCAATGGAACCCTGGAAAACACTCTGTGTGTAACAGAAGAATTGATCTGCTTTGGAAAACAACAGTTGCAGAGTATCAAGCCCCAGTAACACACAGAAATCACGTGTATAATAAGAACTATGAAGAAAAAAAACATGCAGAAAAAAGCCCAAATAGCCTGAGGGGGAGTCATAGCTGTTCCAAGCAGAATCTCATAGTTGCAAGAGAGATTTAATCTGGTTTCAATGCAAAGTCCAGTGTTTGAGACCCATAAACTCAGACAAATCTCATTTTTTAAATGCTTCTTCCTAGACTGGACAGACTGAGCAGATACACAGAGATCTAAGGGGGGAAAAGAAATGAGCCATAACATTAAAATCTAACAGCTGGCCAAAACTATGAGTAACAAGATCCACAGTGCCAGAGGTCAGAGATCCACCAGCACTGCTGCCGCCAGCCATTGCAAACCAGGAATAAAGGAGTCCTGCAAAGAGGCACTAAGCCAGCACCGTCCCCAGGGACAAAGAACTTCACACATTATTTTCAGTTACCTTGCCAATAACTTCCTCACTGTATCCAACACTAACCATTAAATATGGAAGGAATATAATGATTCTATAGCAACCAGCTGTGGAGATATTTTTCAAACAGAACAAACTGGATAGAAATGCCAAACACTTTCCCAACAAATTTAGCCTATTCCTAGTGGGAGGAGAAAACTCTGTTCACTGCTGTGATCCAAAACAGAGTGTAAATCCAAATTCCGTACAAAACCAGAACAGTTTAAAACAACTCTGACAACCAGGAGCAAATAAACAGACACTCGGGTGTGCACCTTTTGTTACTCCGCCAGGACATCGCTCCAGCAGCCTCTCTCCTCTGAAGCAGTGTTTCCATGAGACTTTTCCACACTGGTTACACTCCCACCACCAACAGGCCAACTTTACTAATATTTCCATGTCCCTTGGAAGAGTTTATCAGGGAATCTTCTGGGATGTGAAGCACTCACATAACACATCAGGTCTACAGTGGCACCTGCACATGAATCACAGCAAGAGAGCCCTGGAGGGGCTGAAGCGTGTCCAGGGCAGGGAACGGAGCTGGGAAGGGCTGAGCCCCAGGAGCGGCTGAGGGAGCTGGGAAAGGGCTCAGCCTGGAGCAAAGGAGGCTCAGGGGAACCTTGTGGCTCTGCACAGCTCCTGCCAGGAGGGGACAGCCGGGGGGGTCGGGCTGTGCTGGCAGGGAACAGGGACAGGAGGGGAGGGAACGGCCTCAGGCTGGGCCAGGGGAGGCTCGGCTTGGACACCAGGAGCAATTTCTCCATGGCAAGGGCGCTCAGGCCTTGGCAGGGCTGCCCAGGGAGCTTTGCAGTGCCCATCCCTGCAGGTGTCCCAGCAAGGCCTGGCCGTGGCACTCAGTGCTCTGCGCTGGGGACAAGGTGGCCATCGGGCACAGCTTGGGCTCCATGGCCTGGGAGGGCTTTTCCAGCCTCAGTGGAATTCTCTGTCTGTAATTTGGGCACTGTAAGCTCTCAAAACAATGCAGTGATGTGGCTGTCTCAGTGTTCAGATGAAGCCACTCCTGCTCTAGGTTTCCTGATATTCACAGCCATAGAAGGATTGAACCTCCCTCCGGTGGAGTGACAAGCACCTCAGCTGAGGCATTTTTCTCAACAAAACAAGAATGAGACACCATGAGAATTCATGTGTGTGGTGTCCTTTAGCTCAAACACAAAACATAGGAAACCTCCAGGTAACATGTAAAAATAAGGAAAATCAAGCCTAATATTAGGTTTATGTACATAAGCCCAAATGCTCATCCTCAGAATGCTTATTTTAGAAGTGTACAAATCAAAAGAAAGGTGGAAGCCACCTAACTAGGTAACAGCTCTGCTTCCTTCTATCACAGCAAGGCTTTGTTTCTATTTAAATCTTCACAGAATAAAATCTTTAATCTTTAATGAGAGACAAAGCCAAGCTAATGCAAGATGGAATTATTGGTAGAATGTATTCACCTGGTTTCATAATATTACAGGGATAATAACAGAACTCAACAGGTAAATATTCAAAGCCACAGAATGCTTTGGGTTGAAAGGGATCCTAAAGCTCATCCACCTTCCAGGTTGCTCCCACCTGCCACTGTCCCAGGCTGCTCCAAGCCCCAATGTCCAGCCTGGCCTTGGACACTGCCAGGGATCCAGGGGCAGCCACAGCTGCTCTGGGCACCCTGGGCCAGGGCCTGCCCACCCTCACAGGATGGAATTCCTTCCCAAAATCCCATCTAACACTGCCCTCCTTCACCTCAAAGCCATTCACCTTTGTCCTGTCACTCCAGGCCCCTGTGAAAGGTGCCCCCCCAAGGACTGAAATACCTCCATTGAGACAGGATTCCATTTCCCCTCCTTGGTTAATTCTGCTCATCTGGTGTTTTCCCATCTCTCCTCTCCAGCTGTAGAGCCTGGCTCCTCACAGGGGTCTCAGCTACTTCAGAAAAGTGCTGAAGAACTGGCACAGGTTGCTCAGAGCAGCTGTGGCTGCCCCTGGATCCCTGGCAGTGCCCAAGGCCAGGCTGGACATTGGGGCTTGGAGCAGCCTGGGACAGTGGCAGGTGTCCCTGCCATGGCAGGGGGGGCACTGGATGGGCTTTAAGGTCCCTTCCAACCCAACCCATTTAGGGATTGTCAGAAAAGCCAGGGCTGTTACAGAACCAGACACTGCTGCTGCCACATTAAACATGCTCATCAGAGCAAAACCAGCCTGGGAAGCTGCCTCCTGCTGTATCCAGGCCACCTGCAGCCTTGTGCCCTTTCCTAGCCCTTATATCTATTTACTGCCTTTCTCCAGCTAAAAGGTATGTCAGATGGAGAGGAATTGCACACATGGTTCTCTGTGGAGGATTCAAGGAACTTTTGTTTAATAAGAATTTATTTATTTCTCCCCTTTCCTTTTTTTTTCCCCCCCCCTTCTGAAGCTGGGAAAGGATAGTAAGCACAATAAACCTTCCCACAAAAGGAAATAAGTGTCACCAGAATTTCAGTGCTCAAGTTTCCTGGGTCTCATTTCAGCGCACAAAGCTGGACTGAGTCAGCATTTTTCATTCATAATGCTGGCAGGATTTTGAAGGGGGTGTTTTACACACAAGGACTAAATTTCTGTCACTGGTTTGAAGCAGAATGCCTCATTTTAAGACAGCAGTTGAAGAGATTCAGCATAATTATATTCCCTGCACATGCATAGTTGCTGCCCTGCCCCAGCTAGCCTGTGCTTTGCTTTTGCTAACAAACCCCAGGTGGTTTAATCCAGGATTGCATCAAGGTAATCCAGGGAAAGCCGGAACTCGGCATTACCATAACAGATTCTAGAAACTCAAGGAATTGAGCAACACCAGCAGGATAGCCTGATTTCCCTGGAGCTACAGAGAAACATTTTCCTGGTTGAAGCACAGAGAGCAGGAAAAAATGCACCACTGTTTCTGAAGCTTCACCTGATTCTGGATTGCAGCAACTTTATCACCCATCAGAGGATCCTCCCTGCCTCTGACTTCCACAAAAATCCTTAAAACCCCCCAACACACAAAGGGCACAACGTTTATTATTCAGCCATCAGCAGAGTCCGCCCAGCACCCAGCAACAACTGCAGCTGAACAGAGTGCAGCCTTTGAGGCCGCTGAGATCCCAGCTAACATGTCATCCCTGGAAAACGCTCAACTCCACGAGCCAACCACCAACATGAGCCAAGACGCCAAAAGGTCAGAGCTCCAGTTCTCTTATCCCTGCCTCCAAGCAAGCGGAGAGCCCAGCAAGGAAAAAGCAATCCTACATATCCCTACTCTTTTCAGTCCTGCAGTTTTCCTCCCTTCTCAGCAAGGACTCCAAAGTCTGTCACAAGAAACAGAGGGAGCAAAGTGAAACCAGCTCAGATCCCACCAGTTCATCTGAGAAATTCTGAATTCTCCAATTGAAACATCAAGGTTTTGGCTGCAGTTTGACCAAGAAGCACAGCACAAACACATCAGCATTGGAAAGAGCTGCCCAGGGAGCTTTGCAGTGCCCATCCCTGCAGGTGTCCCAGCAAGGCCTGGCCGTGGCACTCAGTGCTCTGCACTGGGGACAAGGTGGGCATCGGGCACAGCTTGGCCTCCGTGGGCTGGGAGGGCTTTTCCAGCCTCAGGGATTCTGAGATTCTGTGAAATGGTGGTGTCTAAAGGCTCAGAGATCCCACATCACATCACAAATTGCTATACAAAGACTATATTCAAATTAAAAGTGAGATTAATACAGAACTTTGCCAGACTTCCAAAAATCATAGAATCACAGAATATCCTGTGTGGAAAGGGATCCACACAGATTGAGTCCAACCTCCGGCTCTGCCCAGACCCCCAACAATGCCAGCCTGGGCAACCCCGGCAGCACCGTCCAAAGGCTCCTGGAGCTCTGGCAGCCTCGGGGCCGTGCCCATTCCCTGGGGAGCCTGGGCAGTGCCCAGCACCCTCTGGGGGAAGAGCCTTTCCCTGATCTGCAGCCGGAGCTGCCCTGGCCCAGCTCCAGCCATCCCTGGGTGCTGGCCCTGCTCACCAGAGAGAACAGGAATGAGCACCACGTGTTCATGTAGAGCTGGGGGGACAGGAGTGGTACTCATGGTTTGGTTTTAAGTTCTAAAACAGCAGATTAAACTTGTTGGGTTAAATTCCCCCAGTAGTTGATAAAGTGATTTTTTAAGCCATACAATAGAATTCGTCAGCAGCTCAGAGTAATGTTGAGAGCACTTGACTCTAAAGGAAGCAGCTTTTTCCCTCCTCACAAAGCAAAATTGTTCTGCTTGCATCATCTGCAGATAGCACGAGTTGGAAGCAATGCCCTCAGATTTAGATGCTGAGTTGAAAGAGCAGCACCAAACAATCCATGTCACACAATCCTGCCAGACTGCAGCTGGAGAACTTCCTATTCCTGTGTCACAAGAGCTTTCCAGTCACCGCACAGAGCTCAGGGATTTATGGGTCATCCTTAACTTCTGACTCTGCAAAAAGGATGACTAAACAACCTAAAAAAAGCATGGAGCTGGTAAAGTGAAAATGCTGCACAAGCTTCAGCTCCATTCAGATTACTCTGATAACACCTGTGATAAGGAAGCACATTCTGAGCATGGCTAACACCTCAGCTTCCTGTCAGCAGGTTGAGGTCAGAGATCAGGAAGCACCAAATGTGAGGATCCATCTGGGTCAGTTCCGCATCAATGAATGACCTTCGCAAGCCCAACATCCCCCTTTTGTCCCACCAAAGCCATCTGAAGGGGCCTTGGCCAACAGGAATTTCCAACCCTGAGACAGACACTGATCCCAATGAAGCCAGAGATTCCTGAGCACAGCCACCTGGAGCTGATCAGAAGTGCCAACATTTCATCAAGTGATACACCACCCAAAAATGTACTGTGTTTGCCTGCTTTCTCTGGCCATGTCATCATTATTTGGCAACACTGCCTTGAAACAACCTCATTTCTCAGCAGACAGTATCCACAAAAATTAGATTTTTGTCATATTTCTTAAAATTCATGCATTATGTTAAATAGCAGGTTGCTGTTTGTGCTTTAACGAGCACATTGTATTAGTGTGGTTTGAAGAAGAGTAAGAACAGAATAGCAGAACATGCAGAAGTTTCCAAGGCAGGTAATGGTTGCTCCCAGACTTTGTCCTTAAACACTTCAGAAGTCCACAATGTCCTGCCATGAATTTAAGTATAGATAGTATGAAAACATATTTTAATACTTTCATGCTTTCAACTTTTCCTCTGAATAGAAATTTCACAAACCAGAATTCAAAAAAAACCCAAACCCTATATATATATAAAAGACAGCTATAAGGAATAGTTGGGAAAAAAACGGGGAAAACCTTGTTACATATCTGCTTTTAAATTTAGTACTCCCCTGAATACCTACAGTAACTTCATGCCACGCCACTTTATTCTAACAAAAACATCTGCCCTCTTCTCTTTGATATTTATTCTCTTGTTTGCAATTCAAGCCCACACTGATGAATAGAGGTGTTAACACAGAAGACATTTTTAAAAGTATTTCTGATCTCTCTACAACCCAGTTCCAGTTACAAAGTTTCTCCTGGTTGGGATTGGCCCTTACAATCACCAAGAGAACAAAACCCCCGAAACATCAAAACACAAAGGGTAAGAGGGAGAGAACACCTGCCAGCATTCAGATAATGTTGAAACTCATGAGATCATTAAAATTAAGAAATACAGATGCAGGACAAAAGGGAGGAAAAAAGAACAGGTAAGAATGGGGCTGGCTGCAGGCAGGGAGCTGGGAAAACAACCACAGGCACAGGCAGCAGCTGCACCAAAAGTGCCAAGCAGAGAACTACCTCTAAAAAACTGAATTACACCGAATGTCCATGCAAAAGCAGCCAGCCACCAACCCCAGCCCTGAGTATCACAGAAGCTTGTCTGTCTGCCTGAGATCTCCAGAGAACTGAGCTCACCCAGCTGGGGCTCACACATGACTTGAAGGAAAATGTCAGGACTTTTGCTCAAGAAATTCAACGATTACATCATCCCATTTGGTACATAACCAGATTACTGGCATTTTATTACAAAACACAGCTCTCAAGTTGTCAGCTTTCATGATTCTCTGTAAGAATTATCCTTACTTCCCCAAAATACCCTGAAGATTTATGAAATTATTAGAACTTGCACTGGGTAACTGCGCTCCTGCCTGCATCTCCTCACCACAAACACAGGAATCCCTACAGAATCTGTCCACACCTGAAGGCCACATGCAAAACTTATTTAAAAACCATTAAATATTGCACCTTGCAGTACACAGGCCAGCCCATAACCTGGTGCTCAGGAATCTGAAAGTGGAATATAAATTTTTAAAATGTATTTTTACAGCTAGAATAAGAGGCTATATCACCACAAAGAGATCATGATTAATGAAGTTTTGTGTTGAATTTGTGATTAACACAAAATTAGCTCTTCCATTTTCAGATCAGTCATATGAACACTTAAGATACAAGCAGTAAGTTTCCAAAACACAGCCAAAAGTGTTAAATTCTACCACAATATAAAGATTGCCATCAAGAAAGCCCTCCCAAACCCACCTTGACCTTTGAAAGCTGAATGTGCAGCTGCCTTTATCCAGCCTCAGCTAATTGGGCAGCTGAGGCAGTTCAGGCTGTACAGACACAGCTGAATTCCCTGCCCAGCAGCCAAGGTTGGATCTCTCCTTCACAGTTCAGCTGGGAGGGCAAGGAACAAAAAGTCCATGTGTGCTTGGCAGGATGAGCATCAGGCAGAAAACAAGAGATCCCTTTTCTTCTTCCCCCCAAGATGGGTGGGTGCTCTTTTGCAAACATACAACCAGACACCATTTAAACATTTCTCTCATATACTGGCTCTAAGGACTCAGAGAGACTTAAAAGCACTGTCAGAAAAGACTAGAAGTTCTTGTTTCCCCAAAGCAGCTCAGCCATGGGCATGCTCTGGATGCCAGCAGCCCCGCAGGATCGCAGAGGGATGCTGGAAAGCCTGGAGAACACGCTCACAGCATATGTGATCCTAACACAGGATGGTTTGGGTGGGAGGGATGTTAAATCCCATCCAGTGCCACCCCTGCCATGGCAGGGACACCTCCCACTGTGCCAGGCTGCTCCAAGCCCCAATGTCCAGCCTGGCCTTGGGCACTGCCAGGGATCCAGGGGCAGCCACAGCTGCTCTGGGCACCCTGGGCCAGGGCCTGCCCACCCTCCCAGGGAACGATTCCTTCCCAATATCCCATCCAGCCCTGCCCTCTGGCAGTTTGGATTATTTCACAGAAATATTTAAATACTGTAAATATTATTTAGAGGTCTGTATGGAAGTATAGAAATCCACATGCTCCCCAGGAAGTTCTTTCTGAGTCTTCAGGAGAGGTCCCAGCCATTCCAGGTGGCTCCAGGGGAACCCTCCTTCAGGAACCACAGGCTTAAATCCAGGTGTTCTGTGTATTTTGAAAGAATATTAATAACTATTTCCTACAAATTGTGCATTTATATAGAGGAAGTGAAACTGTACCTTGAGAAGATGCAAAGCTAATCCCCTGTCCAGTCATTTACAGCCAATTAGTCATGCCCAGGGCTAGATCCTTCAAAGACATGGAGGCAGAGAATCCCCATGGAAATCTGAAGGATCAAAATACAAAGGAAAACCTGAACTTTTGAAACAATGGGTCTTCAGTGGAATTATTTGAATAGTGTCTTTAGGGTTTGCTAATCTACATTATTAGCAGCAGTATATTTACCTGTAATATAGAATATATCATCAGGCCCTTGATTTTCCAGGATTGCCATCCCAAAAAACCTTACTTTTATAAATTCACAGGATTGAGGGGTCAGCTCTCACAACTGTGGGCACACACAACCATGAGGGACAGCACAGGGAAAGGAGACTGGAAATTACTGTGGAAGAGAAACATACAGGACAGACTGAGGTTCCAGACACCCATGATTATTTCAGAATTCCAAACATGCACTTTACCAACAGCTTGTGAAATGCTGACTTTACAGAGAAAAGACATCCACTTAGACACTAACAGTAATTAATTCAATTACCTTAAAAATGACACATGAAAAAGGAAAATATAATATCCAACACATGTGAGTTTGATAAGAGAAAACCAAACCAAGGAGGTACTATGACAGTTAAGTTTTCTGTGTTTCCACTGATTGCAATAAAGGAAATGCTGTAAAAATGCACCTTTTGCATCAAAAATAGAATAACCTTTCTTCCTGGGAATGCCCAAGGATACCTCTCTTCCCTCCTTCCCACTCAAAATTATTTAATTTCTATTAAATAGAAATTTTCTATTCTGGTCAAGAAGCTGATTCTCTGGAGGGCACAGACAATGCACTGTTTGCATAGGAGAGATTTGTTTCTAATTACTATCAGTAATTAGTGCTTTCCTACAGCTAAAGCTGGAATTTCTCAGCCAGGAACATGACCAGCTCTAGCCCTGCCACGCACAGAGCTCGAGAGAGGGATTCATTCCAGACAGGTGGATCCATAAACCACCTCCACATGCCCTCCAAAACCTCACAGCTTATGTTTGTTGCATGAAGGACTGGTAAATACTGTTACAAATCCTTCCATCTGCAATTAAAACTCCAACACATTCCTATAGTGACAACGTCACCCAATAATAATCGGCAGAATAGAACATATACTTTTTGAACTATACGAAGTGCACTTTTTTAGAAGAGGGTAACTCCTTGTGCCACTGCTCCCACAGTGGTTTTAGCAGCTCACAGTGAGGTTTTCTGTGCCCAAGTCATTTATCATCAGATCTCAGCCTGGACCCCATTTCTGATTGTCCACCACACCCCCCCCCAATTTCATGCTTGGCAAGTAAAAACAAAACCAAGTTGCTGTGGAGGGGGCATCCCAAGTTCAGCAGCTGTGACCAACACAACAGCAATGAGCACTCAAAGCTCCCAGCACACAACAGGAGCTGAGGCAACCCTTGGGTTATTTTATGGTAAAAAGAAAACAAAACGCCTCACTTCTCTTTGGTTCCAGGCAGATCAACTCTGAGCCAACCCCACCTGAAATGTGCCCCTCAAACCAATCTGCTGATAGTTTATTCTGCTCTGTTATTGCACACAGCATAGGCAAATGTTTGTGGTTGGGAACTCCTGATCACAGAATCCCAGACTGGTTTGGGCTGGAAGGGACCTTAAAGCTTATCCAGTGCCACCCCTGCCATGGGCAGGGACACCTCCCACTGTCCCAGGCTGCTCCAAGCCCCAGTGTCCAGCCTGGCCTTGGGCACTGCCAGGGATCCAGGGGCAGCCACAGCTGCTCTGGGCACCCTGGGCCTGGGCCTGCCCACCCTCCCAGGAAAGGATTTCTTACAGAAAACTTCCATCCCGCTTATCTCCCCATTCCTCAACTCATTTCCCTTAACTTTATTTTTCTTTTTTCTACTAACATTACTCTTCTATTCCTTTCTTCCCTGGTGTTATCCTACTAAAAGCTAAAATTACAATCCCTGATTACAGTACAAAGACAGACCAGAAAAGGCTATTCAGCATCCTAATTCAGAATTATTTCATTGCTAGATTCACATTCTTTCCTGAATCCAAATCTACCCTAATTGCATTATTAGAGGCATTAAGAAAAGGGCACCAAACAGCAGCAAGAGATGGAACAGGCACAGCAGGTCATGGCCTTGAGACCCCAATTCTTACTTTATCTAAGAACCAGGACATAAAGGAAAATTATCAAGCAAACACAGCTACTCTGCAAAGGATCTTATGAGTAATGAAAGATAGTGGGATATGCTAGAGGGAGCACAGGAACTGAAAGAATGGAGTGTGGCTTGTGAAGCAGCAAGTGCAGGGAGCAGCCCACTCAGCTCCAGGGAAGTCTGAGCCTCAGACACTGGAGAAACTGTTCGGAAACCATTTGTCTGCACAAAACATGACCCCTGTCAGGCTGCCAAAATCAGGGAGGGCACACCAGGGCTTATCACGCAGGCTGGAGTGGCTCAGCCTGCTGGGATTTACAGTGATGGCTGCACAGCCTGAGCTGCAAGTGAACAGAAAGAATGCAGCTGTTTTCTCTACCGGT
Organism: Origma solitaria; assembly: GCA_013397895.1. Lineage (NCBI taxonomy): Eukaryota > Metazoa > Chordata > Aves > Passeriformes > Acanthizidae > Origma > Origma solitaria. The sequence continues at coordinate 108,219 of VZRL01001568.1, read as the reverse complement.
ACTTGGGATGCAGTCAGAACACCCGCTCAGCATCCACAGGCAGGTACCCCCCTCCTGCACCTGGGAATAACAGAGATACGCAAGGCTCCTCCTCCCACACCTCAGATCCTCAGGCAGGGCTCTGGGGGTGCAGTGGGGAAATTTTAAAAGAGAAAGGAGAATTTGGTATCAATTTACTGGTATAAACTATCACAGAATCATGGAATATCCTGAGTGGGAAGGGATCCACAGGATCACCCAGTCCCACCCCTGTCCCTGCCCAGACCCCCAACAGTCCCAGCCTGGGCATCCCTGGCAGCGCTGTCCAAAGGCTCCTGGAGCTCTGGCAGCCTCGGGGCCGTGCCCATTCCCTGGGGAGCCTGGGCAGTGCCCAGCACCCTCTGAGGGAAGAGCCTTTCCCTGATCTCCAGCCTGACCCTGTCCTGTTATGACCCTGTTGTTCCTTGGGTCATAAGGAAGTATCCTGTGTAAAAACATCACCAGGTCATATTCAGCAAGGGAAGTTACAGGTGACTATAACAAAATGGAAAAGAAAGAAGGAAAGACAGTGTGAAGCAACACTCCCCAGAGCCTGCAGCATCCAAAACACAGCTTGGCTTTTTGACTTAAGAAAATGCATTCACTAGGAGCTTGACGCCAATATATATTTAGTTAATAACCATAGCTATTGCCTTGAATGTCTATTGCCTTACAAGCTCTAAACAAAAAGCACTTTGGAACTGGGCAGGGGGAGGAGGTAGAGGAGGACAAAAGTGTTTCTTGTTTTAACGAGGACTTCACTATCCCACCTGGAATGATGGGTGGTTTACTAATAGGAATTATTTACTAAACAATTCTCTCTGATGAGCCATGGAAGTATTTTCCCTTCATGCAGCAGAGAAATATAGATTTCACAGAAAACATTGTTTTCTACAAGCAAACCCCATATTTCACCCCAAATAAAGCAGCCGCTGAACCAGAACAAAAGATATCCACAAGGAGTACCATCCACAAACTTGTCTGTTCACCCGAGGCAGAGGCACATACAGGGGACACAACCCCAGCCACGGACCAGCTTCCTTTTCCTGACGCCCCGACAACATTCCCTCGTTCCACCGGCGCCCACCTCCAAGCCGTAAGGGATGGCACTCCCAAGGGATGGCGTTCCTAGGGAATGGCATGCCCAACGGATGGCACTCCTCAGGGATGGCATTCCCAATGGACAGCTCTCCTCTCTCCCCAGGCTCAGGGCGCAGCGGGTGCAGGGAGCAGCGGCCGGAGGCAGCGGGACCAAGGTGATTTAAGGCGCTGAAGAAAGCTCGCGGCGGTAGCGCCACACGTTATGATAACAGAAGCAGGAGAAGGCAGCCGGCCCGAGCAAGGGGCGCAGCATCACTGACCGCCCGCCCCGGCTGCCGAGGGAGGCGAGGAGGAGGAACCGGGCCCTTGGCACCGCGACACGCCCGGGCACCGTGAGGGGCTGAGGAGGCGCTGCCCCCCCGCCGGCCTGGGCTGAACCGCCGCCGCTCGCAGCCCGCGACCCCCGCTGCCCCCGTCCCGCTGGGCCGTACCTCATGTCTGTGCGGGCCCTACTCACAGCCCCAACCGCGGCCAGGGGACCGAGGGGCCGGAGGGGCCGGAGCGGCGCCCGCCGCCGCCTCCGCCGGACGCGCCATCGCCGCCCTCGCCCCGTCTGAGGGGAGGGGGGAGGAACCCCTCGCGGCCGCCGTACTGACGCGCGGCCACGGCCCCCGCGTGACGGGCAGGGAGCAGCACCAATCAGAGACCGGGAAAGCGGCAGAGCCCCGCCCCCTCCGGCCAATCAGTGCTCTGGCAGCCCTGCTCTGACGCGCGCTCTCCGCCCGCCCCCCGCGTGACGGGCAGGGCGTGCCACCAATCAGAGGCCGGAACAGAAGTAGGCCCCGCCTCCCCGGCCGATCATGGTTCTGACCGGCTGAGGGGTCAGCGCTCGGGGAGCGGTGAGGAGGTGGCCGTGCTCCCTCCTCGCCGCCTGTGGGAGGGTCCTTTATTGTGCATGCGGTGTTAATTCATGAGGTAATTGCAGGTGGCTTCTCCTCCCTCTCCCGGGCGATGTCCCAGAGGTTGCGCCGGGCACTGTATCCTCCCTCCTCTTCCTTCGAAATGAGTGACAGTCTCTTTGACCAATCGCGCTTCGGCTTTAGCGCCGAGCGGCGGCCGCCGTGGCCAATCGAAGGCGCAGCCGGGGCTGCCGGAGGTCGTGATTGGTTGTGGGGCGAGGAGGCGGTGCCTGCGGGGCGAGGCGGAAGTGAGGGAGTGTCGTGGCAACCGCGGGCGCGTCGCGGCATCTGGGAGTCCCGCGGAGCCGAAGCCCCTGAGCCCCTGAGGGTCAGCCCGTGGCTGTTGGAGCCTCTCGGTGCGGGGCGAGTTCCCTCGGAGCCCTTGAGGGTCGGCCTGTGGCTGTTGGAGCCTCTCGGTGCGGAGCGAGTTCCCACGGAGCCCTTGAGGGTCGGCCTGTGGCTGTTGGAGCCTCTCGGTGCGGGGCGAGTTCCCTCGGAGCCCTTGAGGGTCGGCCCGGGGGTCGCGAAGTGGACGCGGGCCCGACATGCGGAGGGGTCTCGGGGTGGTCCCTCAGGGATTAGTGCTGTAGTAATGGTCGCATGATTTTCTGCCTCTCTACTCCCTGCTTTCCGTTTTCCTTGTTAACTCAATTTTCTTGGGTTTTTTTTCCTTTCTAAAAGGTTCCTGTTCGTTGAGGACACACGTCGGGAGAGGAGACCACAAACCCAAGTGGTGATTTTGGGTGAAGTCACACGTAAGGTTTGCTGTATTCCTGGACAGGAATTCTCTGTGTTCCCTGTATTCCCTTTGCACTGCCCCTGTCTGAATCGTGTGGCTGGGTAGTAAAGAGCCCTTCTACTGGGCCACCCTTCAGCAAATCCTGTGTCATTCAGTGTTGTTTTTGCTTTACATACATCAGTAACTGAAGGGATTCTCCAGGAGAGCTGGAGAGGGACTTTGGACAATAGCCTGGAGTGATGGGAGAAGGAAAGTGGCTTCCCACTGCCAGAGGGCAGGGCTAGATGAGATATTGGGAAGGAATTGTTCCCTGGGAGGGTAGGCAGGCCCTGGCCCAGGGTGCCCAGAGCAGCTGTGGCTGCCCCTGGATCCCTGGCAGTGTCCAAGGCCAGGCTGGACACTGGGGCTTGGAGCAGCCTGGGACAGTGGGAGGTGTCCCTGCCATGGCAGGGGTGGCACTGGATGGGCTTTGAGGTCCCTTCAACCCAGACCATTTTGGGATTCTGTGATCCTCAGTCCTGTGGATTTTCTCTGTTATGGCAAACTAAACCTGTTGATCTGGTCTAGAATTTCTGTATCACAAAGACTTAAATTGCCTGCAAACAATGGCTGTGTTTCTTATAGAGTGTTCTAATTTAATTTAGTAGGGCTTTAATTCCTTATTTGCCCGACAGTGTGCAGATGTCACAGTTTGGTTGCTGTGTTTTTCAGGTCACTATGAAGGCCTTGTATGGTCAGCAGAATTCTCCTGGAGAGGAAATGACATTTGTGTTCCAGGAAAGAGTGAGTTTCCATCAGAACAGCTCTGTTAATCAGGCAGTGGGAGAGGAGAGTTTGGCTGAATGCCACACGGGAGTTGAAGCACTGAAATTTTCTGCAGGCTTGGGAAAGGACTGGTAGGATCCTTGCACACAAAGGCAGGGAAAGAAAGGTAGGGGAGGTGTATTTTATCATCGGACAGCACTTGCCAAGACCAGTGCTGGTTTTTTCTGCAGTTTTGGTGTCCAGACTTTACAAACAAGCTTTGCAGGCATAAAAAATGAACCCTGGGTCCACATCTCCTGGTTGGATTTGTTGATCACTGAAAAAGTAGAAATAGAACTTGAAAAATGTATCAGGTTTGGGGAAGAACACCAGTTCATACTGGGGTTGTTTTTTTCATATCATTTGGACTTGAATATTGACTTAAGTGGCTTTGTCAGGATTTGTGCCTCAGATAAAGGGGAAAAAAAACCTCAGCAGAAAAATAATGCCAGTCTCTGCTGAGGTTTAGAAAGGCCTAGTGGTCAGTTTGCAATAATAATATAATAATATAATAGTAATGATGATGATGATGATCATTATGATGATGATGATGAGAAAGGTCTAGTGACCAGTTTACAATAATACTATAATAATATAATACTGTAATGATGATGATAATAATTATAATTATACAGATGTACTCAAAATGGTGTGGCAAACACCTTTTCATTGAAAAAACCTGCCTGCTCTGCCTACAAAACAATCTAAAAAGTGGAAAAGTGCTTTCAGGAGCTGGAGAAGCTGCTGTGAGCACAGCCACTGTCTAATGTAACAACTGTAATTCTGTCCTAGGAGAACCTTCCTCCCACCAGAGACCACGACGTGAAAGTGCAGGTCAGAGCCTGTGCCCTGAGCTGGGTGGATACAAAGGTATGTGCTTGGTGTTTTGTAACAGCTGGGGGTGTTTGTGGTTTCCATGGCCCTTGGCTGGTGACTGGCACAAGCTGAGGCTGTGGCTTTACAGCTGAGGATGGGCACAGGACTGGGGTGGGGTTCCTGCACATCTCTGAATAAAAAGCTTTGGGAATTTGGTTCCCAATTTATGGAGACAGATCTGTTGTCAGGTGTGAGTTCTCTTGCAGTAAATCCCTTTTATCCTCCTCTGCACTCTAAGTCACAGCTTGGCTTGGCTGGTAATAACGCCCTACTTTTATTTTTTTAATATGCTTCTAAATTTAAATACAGAATTTAGTGTCATGGTTTATTATCAGCTGAGGAACATGGATACTTTTTTCCCCTGGATAACATTTTTGTAATGTCCCAACCTTTCTGTGATGATCCAGTGCTGTTAGATGATAATAAATATGCAAATGTAGAGTTTTATCAAGAATGTTGTAAGCATTGTTTTCATTTAGCTCCTGTCAGAAATTAAACTGAAGAAGGAACTTGTGCCTGTTGGGCGAGAAATTTCTGGAGTTGTGCTGGAAGGTGAGTGAGTGTCATTTCCCGGGGAGGGGAGGGAGCAGGGCTTACAGTCAGAACAAAGAACTCCTCTCGGGGTAGGGCACGTTAGGAGCAGGAACTCTTTGCTTCCTTGACTGCTCTCCCAGTGCTCCCCTGAGCTGGAGTGTCCAGCCTGGCTCCCAGACACACACCTGTGTGAACTTGAATGGAACCAGTTGTGGACAAGGTGAAAAGTTTAGGGAATTAAACACTTGGGCTTGGTATGTGTGTAATCACTAGATTTTTTTTTTTCACTAGAAATGTATATCTTCAGTTTTGTGAGCTAGTGATAACCAGTGCTTCCAAATGCACATGCCATTCCAGCTATAAATATTTATCTTCTTCCCTTCTTTCTTCCTTTTCACTTCTCCCTGGTGAGTTGGAAGCAAGGTGACCTTTTTTCAGCCAGATGATGAAGTGGTGGGTAAGTTAATGCCTGTTTGCCTCATCAACTGACACAATCAGTCATCTTTTTATAATGAATGACCAAGGTTAGAATAATTGGTAAAGATAAATTAACCATGTATTTTCAAAATTAAACTGCTGTCACATGAATAAACTTATAAATGAGAATTCTGTTCTAAGAGTGTTCTCTTAGGATTTGAAATACGATGTATTAACCACCAAAATGTGAATGATGCTTTAGGAGAGAAGAATTACTTCTTAGGGACATTCTTTCACATGTTTATATTTTGTGTGCTGAATTAAAGAATTAGAGGATGACTGAAGTTCTGAAAGTAGGAGAGTTGTGTTTGGAGATTGTGGTCCTTCTTGCATTATTCCCTCACTGCACAAGACTGCTCGTATAGACTGATTATTGCCTGGATGAACCCTGGAGGCAGCTCCAGGTGTGCACAAGCACATTTTTAATGGGAATTGTGAAAGACTTGGCGTAGCAGCCAAATCTGCTGAGGATGGCAAGGCAAAGCCCTAAATGGAGTGCAAGATTTGGATGGGAGAGGGAAAAACATAATGGTTTTCCCTGGGAGGGAGGGGACATTAATTCAGGAGATGGAGCAGATGCCAGAACCTTCTGTTCAGGAATCTCCTTCTGTGGCCAGTGAAGGTAAAAAGCTCAGACATGATCAATGGAGTTCTTTTATTTTCTGCCCACTCTGCGTTTGCTTTCTCTGCCTTCCCTGGGTAGTTTGGTTTTCCTGCTGCACTTCCTTTTTCCTATTCCTGCTTTTTAGCACTTCCACGCTCCTGCATGTTCTTCCTCTGCTTCTTTGTGTGCCTTTGTTGCTGCCTTTGCAAACCACACGTTGAGGAATTGGGGTGGGAGAGGAGAGGGGCTGTGGGGTGGCTGCTGCGTGCCTCAGATCCCTCCTCCATGATCCATGGGAACACTCAGAGTGTGGAATGAGTTCAGACATCACCAGACAAAAACGACACCAGCCAGTACCAAAAAGCACTTGGTGCTGTTCCCATTCTTCCTCCTTCAATTCCAAAATACTGTAGGAGCACCTCTGGAAATGTCGTGTGCCCACAGACACCCTGGGCTGGAACCTGGCCAGGTTCTTCTACCTGCCCTAAACCTGCAAAGAGGGGACTGTACCCAGATCAAGTGGGACCAGGGAACTCCTTGGGAGACTGCTTTGGTTGGAACAATTGCTTGTGTGAAATTCAAGGTCTGTGTTCCTTTTTTTTTTTCAGGAATTTTGCCCCTGGATTCTGAGGAGTCTGGTGTCTGTGAAGTTATCCTGGTTCATGAACATTATTTGGGTGTGTAGATCATATATTTTACTAATAATTATTTTTACTGTATCTGTAGACTTTGGTTTAGCTTTTCTAATAGGGGGCCCATTACCTTGGACCTTTGGACACACTCATTCCATTCCAACATTCCAGCTGCTCCACCAAGTCTGAGTTTGAACACTCAGTGCTCTCAAGAGCTTTTTCGTTGCTGTCACCATTTAACAGCTTCATGTTTGGCCTAAACCACACAAGCTGACTCTGGTTTTTTTTTCCTTGTCCTTTTTTTTCTCCCTTCTAACTTCCCATTTTGTTGCTTCATTGGCATTGTACTTTTTCCTAACCTGTCAAAATATTTAATGAGAAATTTGCTTTTTTCCTCCCTGTGACTCAGTCCAGCAATATCACTTGGGACTAGACTAACAGATGGGATGAAATAAGCAGACTGGAAGTGGAGAAAGGAATTTTCAGGGATGAGGATCAGGGAAAGCCTAGTATTAAAAGTTTGTTTTCAGTTATTGTGAGCTTCTAGTTTTCCCTTTCTGGGCACAGATTGCTTTAATGAGTAGAATACTAAATGTGGGTGTCCCTGTCTTTCCTCCAACAGTTTGTTACTCTGAGCAAGCTATTCTTTTGCTCAAAATTTGCTCTTCCCAAAGAAGCTGTGGCTGCCCCTGGATCCCTGGCAGTGTCCCAGGCCAGGTTGGACATTGGGGCTTGGAGCAGCCTGGGACAGTGGGAGGTGTCCCTGCCATGGCAGGGGTGGGACTGGATGGGCTTTAAGGTCCCTCCAAACCCAAACCCCCCTGGGATTCTAAAATACTTTTGTTGTGTTTCTGTGACTGCCCTTGAATTCCAGCTGTTTAGTTATGAGGTGGCTCCTTTAAACTTGGTTATACCAAAATGGAATTCCTATTTTAATTGTGTAAAATATGATGAAATATCCTCTCCATGGTTTCTTAATACACGAGAGGGAAACAGGAGTCATTGATGTTGACCTTTTTGCTGGTGGAGCCTGACTCACTGTGGCAGGTTTTGCAGAATAAACCCCAGGGCTTTTCTGGGTTTTTTACCACTCTTTTGTTGTTTGTGTGTTTGTTTGTCCCCCCTCAGTTCACAAGCCAGAGAAGGTCTGTTGGGCAGAGGCTGCCGGGACGGTCCAGGACGGGCTCCGCGCGTACACAGCCCTGCACTACCTGTCCCAGGTGTCTCCTGGCACAACTGTCCTCATCCTGGACGGAGCAAGTGTGGGTAACAGCTGGGACACAGTCACAGTGATACATTCCCTCTGCACAGAGAGCTCACTGAGCACACAGCCCCTGCGTTTCTCACTGTACTCACCAGGGCTTCTGCGGGACTGCTAGCGGTGCCCCTCATTTCAGGGATTTGCAGGAAAAGCCCTCCCTTGTGAGATCCTTGAGCCAGGAATACTGTCCTGCCTGGAGTGTGGGGAGTGAGGAGAGGGAGGATGTTTGGGGTTCTGCAATGACACTGTTTTGCCCTGAGTCCTCAGGGGTAGCTGCAGGAAAATGCCTTGTGTTTTTATTCCATTCCCACCTCTGCTTTTGAACTTTTCTTGGATATAAATCATTTGATTTGCATCCCTGCAGTTCTTATTGCTAATAAAGATATGGGGTTCCCTCAGTCAAGGTTCTGTAAGGTAAACATGGCTGGGGCATTTTCCCTGGAGCATTTCTTCCTTCAAGCTCCAAGTTCCAACTGCAGTGAAGGTGGCTGTGGTAAAGTAGAATCTGAGCTATTTTGTTGAAGACAAGAACCAGTTAATGACTGAAAGTTTGTTCAGTGTTTCCCAGTTACCAAAAAGTAGTTTTGGCCGCATTTAGGACAGAAGCAGATCTGTGAATATTCACTTCTTGGTTCAGCTATGTTTTATGGCAGGAGTAAGTTCATTTCTAGGTACTCTGCTGAGTGGCCTTTGCAATTTAATTGTTCTTAAAATACATTAAAATGTTGCCATAAATAAATTAATTAATAAATTAATTTGGTTTTCCCTTCTCAGCCGTTTGGTACCATTGCCATTCAGTTGGCTCAACACAGAGGGGCCAAAGTCATCTCCACTGCCCACAGCCTGGAGGACAAGCAGTACCTGGAGAGGCTCAGACCTGCTGTGGGTGAGTTTTATCATTCAGTGCTAATGTTTGTCCTAAAGAATGTCTCATAATATTTTTTTTCTGTCTGATCTAGAGACTTATTTCAGTAAACGTTGAATACAAATTGATAAATAGTTTAATTAAATAGTTTTCAGATTTATTCTGTACTCCACAGGTATTTAATTGCTGGTTTAGGTGTGTTTAATGGCATATTTATTCTCCATTTAAGTTGTAATGACTGGCAGTACTTTCCAGTAGTGCTGAGTGCTGGCTTTTGGCCCAAGTGCTCAGGAAATCTATTTGATGTACTGGTTGCTGTGGGCAGAGGGAAGGATTGCTGACTCACCAATATCCCAGTGTGTGCCAGAGCTCACACACCTGACAGCCTCAGCAGCCCCAGATTACTCCTAGCAGTGTTTTATCAACTTTCAGGTACTGCCACAGCTGGAGCTGGACATCCACAGGCTTTGCAATTTTCTGTTTTCCAGAGGAGCTTGGCCTCGCGCACAACAATTGCATTCTTCCCTGATTTCTTCCCTTACTTTTCTTTGATACTTCAAGTTTTGGCGTCTTTTTCTCTGAAAGTAACATGAGAAAGTAGTCTGTGTAGGAGCTTTTCTGATCAAAATTTCAATGGTGTTTTGTGGAGGAAAGTGGAATATTCCTTTATTCAGACAGTTTTAAAATGAAGGATGGCTTGTCAAGTCTGGCTGGATTGCAGCAAAAGGTTAAAACTGGTGCCTGCTATTTCCTCCTGCAAATACCAAGTGCTGCAGTGTAATCCTCAGGTTTATTTTTTAGAGTATGATTTTTGTTGTTCACTGAAGTTCACAGAAGAGCAGCTGTAAAATGCCGGGGGTGGGAGGAAGCCACATCTGCGTGGTTACAGCTGCAGCCACCAAAACACCCCTGGGCTGGGATGCAGCCAGCTGCAGGAGGTGATGGCAGAGTTCCCTGTCCCTGAGGCCTCTGTCCCCGCTGTGGTCTGCGCTGGCGGTGCTGCCCTTCCTGCGTGGGGAATTGGGGCGGAGCGGCTGTCCCGGGAGGTGCCCAGGGCTCTGTCCCTGTCCCCCAGCACCGGGAGCAGAGGGTTCGGGAGGCAGAGCCCCTGGCAGCTGGCAGCCCTGCCCCTGCCCTGGGAGCACACAGCGCCCGCTGTGCCCACACACACCCGCAGGGAGGGCTGGGACCCTGCCAGGCAACAGGCCCTGGCACAGGGGTGACACCAGAGCCTTTCTCTCCCTGACCTTGGGGACCCTCCCCAGGCAACTGCAGAGCTTTGTGCTGGCAGTGCAGCACCTGCCAGACTCATTTCTCTAGAGCTTGATTGTAACTCTGGTTTTTGTTGCAGTTTGACAAAAAAAGCTCCTATTTTTTCCTAATTTCAGAAGCCTTTTTTACTGTTTCTTTGTTTATATATTTTACTGTGCTAGCAGACATGACAGACATCAGAACTGGAGGATTTTTGGGAGTGCTGTTGCTATGCAGAGCCTTGTTACACCAGCTGTTACAGGGCCGAAGAGGCAATAGGAAAGACCTAAAATTTCCTTTCGTAATATTTTATGGGTATTTGCTAATTATATGAAAAATTCATGAGCTAATAAAGGATTTGTCAATTTTATTCTCCCAGTCCTGAGTTACTTTTTACAGCATTTTTAAATTCTATGAATGTTAAGGTCAAATGGATTCTAAGTAACCCAAGCTCTAAGTGGCTTCTTGTGTCTGTGGGTGGAGAATTTTCAGTTTTGTGCTGTTTAGTGGGTTTTTGGTTAGTTTTTGGCAAAGTTTTCAGTGAGCAGCAGTTCGTGTTATCATTGTTGAGCATGATGAGCTGCTTCCTGGAATGGCTGAGGGGGGAAAATGAAAACTGCAACTTTACTTCAAATAAATAAATAGAACCTGGGTACAGCATTAAAAAGAGAATCAGTCTGAGTGCAAATGCAAAAAGCTTTTTAAAGTGTTCAGGCTTTTTGGTCTGTTTGTTAATCAATGTGATTCCAGTGCCTGAAGTAGAAGTTCCTGGTAATGTTTTGGGATCTGTATTTAGAGCAACAGGATGGGGCTTTTTTTGTCTTCAGTAATCTCCAGAGTAAAAATTGTGATAGATTGAAGGAGGGGATTTCAACAAATGTTGACATTTTCATGCATGTGTTTCAGACTGGAGACAGAATATTCCATAAATAATGGGATGAGTTTCTGTTAGAGAACCCAAGGAAAAGTATCTATACATACACAGGTATTTCTTCTTTTTCATAGGGCACCTCCTGCTTTTTTTTTCAGTTTGATCTGTGAGATTTTTTTTTCTGTGCCACCAACACTGAGCTCTCAGGGGACGCCTCTCTGCTTAGACCCCCACCAGTGGTGCCCTGGCTCTCCTGAGCAGTCAGTGAACCACCAGCACATCCTCTGGGTGACAGGGTTTAACCTTTGCAGCTGAGCTTCCTGGGGGAGAGCAAACTCTGGAACAGGCTGTGCAATGCTGGTGTTTCTGTGCCACCCAACAATGGGGGAACAGAGAAACTGAAGGGTTGCCAGTCAGAAAAACGTTACTTTGGAAGTTGTGCAAGTCACAGCAGAAGAAACGGAGCTAATTTGCAGATGTTTTGTGAGAAATGTATAAATGAAAAAGGATTATGGAAAATTATATTACAATTTGTTGCTCGGCCTTTTCCACAGTGGCGAGAAACTTTTCCAGCATTTTTTAGGAAGGAAGTTGACCAGGATTTTGATAAGTTCTACTTGAGCTATTGTATTGAGCTGAGGAACAAAACTGGACATATTTGCTAAACAGAAATCAGAAAACAGTCAGACTGGTGAAACTCTAGCCTTTCTTTTTGATTGTCAGGCTTTGGGTCTATGAAACCAGAATTGCTTTCAAAAAGGGAAATTATTTGCAGAAATAGTACCATGTCAAATTGCCCTATTAAGAAAAACCTCTTAACTTCATGATTGAAGAAACTAAGGAAAGGATATTGTGGGGGGTTGCATACAGGGCATGTGGCTGTCAATTAATTAATTATTATGTCATCTTTTATTAAATTATGACTATGTGTTCTCTCTACTGAAGTCATTTGACTTCAGTGACAAAAACAGAGGGAATGACTTAGGATTTGAATGCATACTATGATCTGACTGGGGATTTGAAGAGACAAAAAGATACAAACCCCAAAGCAATAATTGATGATTTGTTAATACCCTTAATGACCAGTTCCTTGTAATTTTTCTTCCCTCCTTCCTTCCTCCCCCACTGCTGGGATCACATTCCAGAAGGAGTCCGGCAGCCCTTGGTGGGTAAGTACAGATCGGAGCTCAGGCCAGGAGCCTCTGCAAATGGACCTCCAAATTTGTTTGATGTTCTTTCAATTATCATTTTGCTGTGAAGTCTTTGGCCTGTTTAGTTTCTAAATGTTTGTTCTACCTCATAATGGTAAGAGTAAAACCTGTAGTTGCTCCTTCTCTGCCCTTGACGTTATTATAATAATAATAATGGCTTTTACCTGAAAGGGGCAGGTTAGATGGGATATTGGGGGGAAATCCTTCCCTGGGAGGGTGGGCAGGCCCTGGATCCCTGGCAGTGTCCAAGGCCAGGCTGGACATTGGGGCTTGGAGCAGCCTGGGACAGTGGGAGGTGTCCCTGCCATGGTAGGGGTGGCACTGGATGGGCTTTAATGTCCCTCCCATCCCAAACCATTCCATGATTCTCTCATTCCTGATTCTGTGGTTTATCTTTATAACCAGCCATAAATATGGCATCATCAATACATGACAGGAAAATGTATTGGTATCTTTCAGTTCAGCAATATTTCAAGAGCAGATGTAAATCCCTTCATCTAAACATTTAATTAAAGACAGAGAGCCAGGACTTGGTAATTTTGAAAAGAATGAACTTAGAGAAGGATTTCAAATCTTAAGAGTGCCATGTTTTATCCTTTTGGACCAACAGACTAATGAGTTGAACTTCTGCATTCATATTTTTTTGTGTTGATTTTGCATTGTGTTGAAAATTTTAAAAAAAAAAAGTGCCAGGGTTTTTTGGGTGTAGCTGTAAAGCTGTTGTTGTACCTGCAGAGAGCAGAAAGTGCCTGTGCTGCTCGGAATCCGAACTGTCATTCTTTAGCATCTAAACTCTCATTTTTGAGAATCTAAACTCCATTTCCATGACTCTCCGCTGGGTTTGTGTTGGCACTAACCCCTGTCCTGCTCCGGCAGCCCGGGTGATAGACGTGTCCCACGGGAAGATTGACGTGGCCGAGAGCTGCCTGGAGGAGACGGGCGGGCTGGGCGTGGACATCGTCCTGGACGCCGGAGGTACTCCCACAGAGCTCCTGCTTCCTTGGGAATTCCATAGGCTTTTTCCACACAGCTCCTGTACCACCCACTAGTGCCAGCATCTCTTAGGCAGCTGCTAAATGGAGTTGAAATACTCCTCTGTTTCAAACGGAAAATAAGAAAATGTGTTTAAAGAGTAGAGCTGTGACATCATTATTTATGCTGTATTGTTTGAATACAAAAATTAACTCAAAGTAACAGCACTGCCAACGTGTACAGCTGTATTGTAAGCCAGCTCTAATTGTTGAAAACTCTGAAGTTACTATTCAGAGTAATATAAATAAAATATATATAAATAAAATATTACTGCATATTATACTATGTATTATATATTTATTGTTATATATT
>VZRL01001568.1:44517-90235 GCA_013397895.1 Origma solitaria | reverse complement strand
CGAGCCCGGGCACTCGCCCGGCTTCAAGAAGCCGCCGGCGCTGCTGCGGCTGAAGCGCAAACGCCCTGGGCGGAGGAGCGACTCCGCCGCCACCTCCGAAGCCGCCGCTGCCCCAGCCCCGCGGGGCGCCTCAGCCGCCGCCCGCCGCCGCAATCCCTTCTCCAGCCTGGACAACGCTCCGCAGCGGGCGGCGGCCGCCCCTCAGCCTCCGGCAGCGGCCCCGGCGGGCGGGGATCCATCGGCAGCGCCCTTCTGGCAGGTGGGACCGAGCCCCGGCACCGGCTCCTCAGCTCTCAGCCCTCAGCCATTGCCCTGAGCGCTCAGCCCTTAGTGGTCGCACTAACGCCTCAGCCATCGCATTCAGCCCTCAGCCGCAGACATCGCCGTCCCCCTCCGCCATCGCCCCCAGCCCCGGAGCCCTTTTCGATGTAGCCCGGGGCTCGGCCCGTTCCTCCAAGGCCCTGCTGGGCTCGAGCTGCTGCTCAGCGCTGAGTGCAGATCTTGTGCTTGCCCTGAGCGGGGCTTGTTTGCAGCCCGGGGTGCTGAGGGTCACTCGTGAAATGTCACTGCAAGGGCACTTTTTAACATTATCCGCCCTGTGCTTCTCTTGTGCTGTGTCTTATGCTGCTCTTTTATTCAGTTTTTAGAGGCTGCCTGTGAAGAGAAGCCCCCCAGGAGAGCAGAGCCTGCAGAAAGTTCTGACATCCTTTCCCTAAGCAAGGTATGAAACAGCAAAGAATGCTGAAAAGATTCCAGCTGTTCTCAGGACACAGAGAAAGCTGGAACTGTTTAACTTGGTATTTGGCTACCCATCTCTGTGTAAAAGAACATACAAAAATTTCAGTATTCAAGGAAATTTCTTACATTGACATTTCCTGCATTGATGACAGTCTTTTAAACCCAGCCTTTTGCCTGACCTCACTGCTGTTCTAGTTCCATGGACAGAGGTTGTTGTCTTTTAGTTTTCTTAACATGTTGACTATAATTTTCCTGTTTCTTAGTTTTATATGTAGTTGAGATGAGGATGCTCTTCACTTGATAGATCTGCAGTCTTTTATTCAGCTACGGAAATGAAAGAGTTTCATCAGGCACATAAGGAAGAGAGAATTCCTGAAAACCAGTCCTTGAAATTGAAACAGAGTTTCAATAGACATTGTCTAATGCTGTTCTACCTACAGAAGCTGAAGTTCAAACTTAGAATGATAGGAAAAACGACCTCAAAGAGAATAAACTGTCCTGTAGGTGCCCAGGGCTTTTTTTGGCATGTGACCTTACTAAGAGAGGATGAAATGAAATAACTATTTTGGCATGGAAAATCTTGTCTTCATGTACATCAGACTTAGGTTTTGGTTTTTTGTTTTAATCATTTATCCTTTTATTTGCTCCTAGTTTATATTGTTGGAAGGACTTGTGTGAGTAAAAACCCTCTCATATGATTTTATAAGTAATAGAATAGAGTATTTCTATTAGAATCTGGTACTGAGTAAAATAATCAAAATAATAAGCTGTGCCTTTGGTTCAGCCTGTGAACAGGTTTAATTTTCTGCAAGTTACCTGATGCTGTTTCCGTTTGGTCAGGACCTTCATTCACCTCTTGCTGTACCTGAAGTTCCCTCCTCACCAAGACGGGAATTCCCTGCAGACTGGAGTATTAAAACACGGATTGTCTTCATGTCCTCCCAACCCTTCACCTGGGCAGAACATCTGAAAGCTCAGGAGGAAGCGCAGGGCTTGGCTCAGCACTGCAGAGCTACAGAAACCACCTTGCCCCAGAGCGTGCAGGTGAGAGCTGGGGGGGTGGCTGGAGCTGCTGCTCTGTTTCTGGCAGCTTTGCTGTGCTCCTCAAACCCTCTTGGATCCCCAGGAGCCACGGCTGTGCACGGAGCTGCGCTGTGCCTTCCAGCAGAGCCTCGTGTACTGGCTGCACCCCTCGCTGCCCTGGCTGCCGCTGTTCCCCCGCATCGGCGCCGACAGGAGAATCGCTGGCAAGGCCTGTCCTTGGGCCCAGGATGAGAGCTTGCAGCAAGTGCTCATGAGTGACTGGTAAGTGCAACCTTATTATTGATTAATTGGGTACGAGTAAGACAAGGAGACTTTAATTAATCATAGAATCACAGGATGTTTTGGGTTGGGAGGGACCTTAAGAATCATTGCGTTCCACACCCTGCCATGGCAGGGACACCTCCCACTGTCCCAGGCTGCTCCAAGCCCCAATGTCCAGCCTGGCCTGGGACACTGCCAGGGATCCAGGGGCAGCCACAGCTGCTCTGGGCACCCTGGGCCAGGGCCTGCCCGCCCTCCCAGGGAACAATTCCTAGTTCCTAAGATCCCATCCAGCCCTGCCCTCTGCCACTGGGAAGCCATTCCCGCTTGTCCTGTCCCTCCATCCCTTGTCCAAATTCCCTCTCTAGTACATCAGTAGGAAAGAACTGCCTGCTGTGACAGCGCTGTGTATTCCCATTGCCAGGTCTGTGAGCTTCACCTCTCTGTACAACCTGCTCAGGGCCCGGCTGTGTCCCTATTTCTACGTGTGCTCGGCGCAGTTCTCGGTGCTGTTCCGTGCTGCGGGGCTGGCAGGCAGCGACATCCCCACGGCCGCCATCGCCCCCACCACTCGTGGCCTGCGCGAGGCCATGAGGAGTGAGGGTAAGAGAGCTGAGCCTGAGTCACTGACACAGGGCGGGGGCTGTGCGACAGAATCCTTCACAGCTCCCTTTCCTCCACCCCAGGCATAGAGTTCTCCTTACCTTTGCTGGAAGAAAGTAGAACCAGGAAACAGAAAAACTCTGAGGAGAGTTTGGAAACAGAAACTGCTGATGGCCCCACAGGAGGCAGCAGTGTGGAGGATGCGGGGTGAGTGAAAATCTGCAATGCTGGGATTCAAGGGCATCTCCAGACTGCTGGACAGTCCATTTGGAAAATCTTTCTCAGAGACACTGCTGTCATAACATTGACCCTGTGTTCTCCAGTGAACCAGCTCCCAGCGATGATGATGATGATGGAAGTTTCTCCTGGCTTGAGGAGATGGGAGTCCAAGACAAGGTGAAGAAACCAGATGCTATTTCTATCCAACTGTATCCTTCCTTTGATTTTCCAGATGTGTGACATCAGGAAACCCTGTGGCTGTTATAGTGCTGTGGTACACATTTAAGTTCTGTAGAAGTTTTGGAGAACTATTTTCCAAATATGAAATAAGAGATGCTGTGTATTTTTTTTACTTACTTTGCAAGTATTTCTAGGAATTGAAGCGAGGATTAAGATGCTGTTTAATATTTGAAGAACTGATCTGGATGAGTGCAAAGCTTGTTGGGTTTGGGGTTTCTGGTCAGATGGGCTGTGGGGCTGCTTCAGCTTTTCAGCACATGGATACTTTCCACTGCCCCATGGATTTTCTTTGACTCTGCTCCCCAGCCGCAAGGAGAGGCACGAGGTGCAGGTGGATCACAGACCCGAGTCACTGGTGCTGGTGAAAGGCAGCAACACCTTCACGCTGCTGAACTTCCTGATCAACTGCCGCAGCCTGGTGGCCATGGCGGGGCCGCAGGCAGGGCTGCCCCCGACGCTGCTGGCCCCGGTGGCCTTCCGGGGTGGGACCATGCAGACGCTCAAGGTGAGGGACACAGCTTCTCTAGGAAGGGGAAGGAAGTGGTTTCCTCACCTACAGGATCAGACCCTGACTTGGTGTTGTTTCCCTCAGGCACCACAGTGGGATTTTTTTGGCTGAAGCGTGAGTCAGCACTTTGAAGCACAGCCTGCTCCTAAAATCCCTGTGCTGAACTGACATCCCAGCGTTCCCTTTCCTCACCTCCTGAGAGGCAGAAGGCTGAGCAGATCTGCCCAGAGGGAAAATGGTTGTTAAGGTTCTCCCTGGAACTTGTGGGGTCTCAGGCTGTCCCAGCCCCTTGCACCAAGGAGCCCCTGAGCCACAGCTCAGCAGCTGTTCCTGCAAGAATTGTTCGGATTGGGAGGGATCTTAAGGATCATCCCATCCCACCCCTGCCATGGCAGGGACACCTCCCACTGTCCCAGGCTGCTCCAAGCCCCAATGTCCAGCCTGGCCTTGGGCACTGCCAGGGATCCAGGGGCAGCCACAGCTGCTCTGGGCACCCTGTGCCAGGGCCTGCCCCCCCTCCCAGGGAGGAATTCCTTCCATTTATCCTATTCCTAATTCCTAATTTCTAATTTCCTTTATCCTATTCCTAATTCCTTTATCCTATCCTATTCCTAATTTCCTTTAGCAAGTTTCTTCCCGGTAAGAACAGGATGAGCTACTTGTTCTATCAGAGAAGGTCATCCTCTTCCGCACTTAATTTCCCAATCCCTACAGCATTCCTGCAGTCCAGGGGGTACATTTCAGAGTTGTTGCACAGTAAAACCATCACAATCTCCATGCGTTGAACAGGGAGTTGACAATATTGAGAAGCATTTCTATTTTCAGTGGGGCTATGGCACCGTAGTGTCAAAGCTGATGAGAATTCTTCCCTACTGCAGCACGTCCAGCACTAATCGCAGCGTTCTGCCCTCAGGCTCGGAGTGTCAGCGGCCGTACCCGGGCGCAGGGCGGCTTTGAGGACGTGTTCAGCCTGGAGGTGCTGGGGCCCATCCTGCCGCACACCCTGCACGCCCTGACGCTGGTGCTGGGCCCGGCGCAGCGCGGGGCCTTCCGTGCCCTGCTCAGCCCCCACGAGCCCAGCACCGCCTTCAACGCCTGCCCGGCCCTGCCCCTGCCCCAGGTGAGGACACAGCCCGGCCCTGCCCGGGAGCAGGGAATGCAAACATTGGAGGGACCTTTCCTCACACCAGGCGGGCACTGAGTACCCGGGATCACCTCCTGCAGCCCCTGGGGCCTGCCCTTCCCTCAGCACTGGGGTGATGGCACACGGGGAGCTCCCCAGCTGGAACCACGGGCACTTCCACAGAAACACTCATTCCAAGTGTGTCCCCTTCCACAGGAAGCTGCCCACCAGGATCTGCCTGCCTGCGGGCTGCATCCCAAGACTTTGGATCAGCTGCGTCAGTGTCCAACTCTGGGAAAATCGTCCATCCGATTGCTGGAAATGAAGGATTATGCCTACACCTGGAAGGCCTAGGAATGCTGGTCCATGGAGCAGGATGCTCCCTCCCTGGGGTCCAGGTGCTGAGCTTGGGGCAGGGGGCAGGGTGGGAGGGACAGGAGGGAGTCCCACATCCCAGACAACTGCTGCACATGAACACTTCCAAGGGCTTTGAAAGGAAAGGAGGTGAAAGGCCTTGGACATCTCCTTTTTTATTGTAGAAAGTGTTTTTTAAATAAAATCTGGTTTTATTGGTCTGGTTTGCCCCTGGCAGGTCAGTGTTTCCCATGCACACACACCTGTTCCAAGTGTGGGATTTCTGCTTCTGCACCAGGTGGGAACTTGTAACCAGTTTGGAACTAGAACCTGCCAAGGGCAGGGGCGGGGAACCAGATGAGCCTTAAGGTCTCTTCCGCCCCAAAGCTGGGATCCTAGGGATGGGTGAATCCTTGGCAAAACCCCTTCCCAGACTGCTCACAGCACCCTGCCAGCAGCTCAGTACCTGCACCTTGGTGTGTGACCCCTCTTGGTCTGGAGTCTTTTCTGAGCGAGCTCCGCAGGGATGGGATGGAGGTCAGGGGGATACGGAATTCCAGCTGCAGCTGGATCCAACTCCCCAGCGCTGCTGAGCAGAACTCCCACTCCCACCTCCGGGTTACAGGGAGCCCTTTGTTAGTGCAAACTGCAGCCTGAAGTGGGACGAGTGGAGGGATTAAATGGCTGCAGCACCTGATCAGGACAAAAGGGTGCTCAGGCCTTGGCAGGGCTGCCCAGGGAGCTTTGCAGTGCCCATCCCTGCAGGTGTCCCAGCAAGGCCTGGCCGTGGCACTCAGTGCTCTGCGCTGGGGACAAGGTGGCCATCGGGCACAGCTTGGGCTCCATGGGCTGGGAGGGCTTTTCCAGCCTCAGGGATTCCATGGATCACAGGGACAGAGAAAGCAGCAACAGCAGCTCCTGTGTGCTCCCAGCAGGAGCAGAGTCTGAGCAGCTGCTCTGAGTGTTTCCCTGCAGGTAGAGGGGGCACAGGTACTTCTGGGGTGTGTGTCACATTTTCACAGCTGTTGGGTGGAAATGCCTGCAGCTGGGAAATCCCTCATGCTTGTGCTCTCCAGCCACATTTCTAACCTGGTGTTTCTCAGTGAAAATGGAGCCATGGGCAGCAAAGCTCAGCTTTCCCTCCTGGTGTCCCTTGGGGTCTGGGATGGCACCAAGCAAACCTCTGCAACACAGGCACAGAGCAGCCCTGGAGCCTGAGCCAGCAAAAGCTTCCTCTGCCTCCAGATCCTTTTTGTCCACACCTTGGGAAGTGTTCTGCCCCAGGGATCTAGAAGGGCTGCAGTTCTGCTGGAATTCTTGGTGTTTAATTGTGGCTTTATAGGAACTCCTGTGCCAATGCCAGCCTCAGCATATACTGAGCCAAACCCAGATCCAGGCCCTCCCTTAGGACACACCTTGGAGCACTAACCACTGGTAAGGGTCACACTCTGGGGGCATTCAGGGCAGCACAATCCAAATTAAACTATTTTTTACACTTGTCCCTAACTAATCTAGAAGAAAATTAATGAACTTTTCCTCTGATTAGTACCAGACACCAGGAATCTGGGCTTGAGTGTGAGTGACACTTCCAGTGACTCTCTTAACAGCCCTGGCCTCTGCTCCCACTGGAAATGAGTTTTCAGCTGAGGGAACAGCTCTAATCCAGTCAATCCCCACTGGATCTATGCCCTTGAGCCTGTGCCAGGCAATACCATACCTGGTACTGTCAGGTTGGCTGGATTCCGGGGAAAGGCTCTTCCCCAGAGGGTGCTGGGCACTGCCCAGGCTCCCCAGGGAATGGGCACGGCCCCGAGGCTGCCAGAGCTCCAGGAGCCTTTGGACAGCGCTGCCAGGGATGCCCAGGCTGGCATTGTTGGGGGTCTGGGCAGGGACAGGGTGGGACTGGATGGTCCTGTGGGTCCTTCCCACTCAGGACATTCTGTGACTATTTTCACACCCCAGGCTGAGTTCTGGAGGGACTCCAGCCCAACTAACAGCTGGCAGACATTTAAAAACATTGGAACTGCAATTCTGTTGCTGCAGTCTGGAACTCTCTCATTTCAGGAACTGCCCCGAGCTCTTTCTTTCGTGCTCTGCCCCAGCACCTGAGCTGCAGCTGCTCCTTGTCTGAGCTCACAGCTTTGCCCGGAACTCCAGGAGCAAATCCCAGCTGCTCCCAGCTCTGGGATGCAGGGCTGTTCCTGAAGGAGATGTGGCTCCAAGGAACACACAGACCCACACCTTCAAGGCATGACATCCAGAATTCTCCTAAAGATCTATTTTTCTAAATGTAGTCTTCTCTGATGCTGGCAGAGAACTCAGGGCTTTACATACCAGGGGCAACAGGGACAGAAGAAAAGGAAGTAGTACAGGGGATTGTACATTCCCAAATTTGATCGTGTCCAGCTGTGAATCCAGAGCTGCCACGGACAGCACAGATTGAACACAATCCTCAGCAGCTCCAAGGTTTGAGCTCTGCCAAACCCCTGAGTGTGGTCACGAGCTGCTTCCACCTGGGATGGAGACAGACACCCTCCCCAGCACTCCCAGAGTGCATCTCCCCCCATTTCCTGGGGGTTTCACACACCTCCCAAGCAGTTCACATGGCAAGGATAAGCTCCACACATTTAGTCAGAGACCAAAGGCAAGATGCCAAAGGGAAAAAAGTTTAATTCAAGACAACAACGTCCGTGAAATGAAGATCAACTGAAGCATTTCCAGAGCGCTTGGACAGACTCAGAGGGGCTATTTTGTCTCCAAACCAACCTCAATTCTCTGCTGCACAGGAGACTCCTTGTTCCATGACACTGACAGCGTACACACGGCTCCAGGTATCAGGAATTCCTCAGCTCCACAGCTCCATGGCCAAAGGGTCCCTCACGTGAGGCCCGAGCAGCCTCGCTGGGTTAGTTCCTGCCCCAGACCCAGCTCAGGTTCACACCTCACAAAGACTTCTCTGGGACAAGCATTTGAACAACCCAAGTGCAGAAATCCTGGCAGCCTGCTCCTAACTCGGATCCGTCAGGAAGTGTGCACTGCCCTTGCCAATCCCACATGCACACAGATCAAAGAATAATGCTTCTTAAATAAAAAATAAAATAAAAAGCAGGAAAAGCTTTCTACATCCTCGCTACTGTCCAACTGCCCAAACTCTGCATCAAGCTCGAGGGCAGAGGATCCGCACGGAAACATTTCATTCCAAGGAGTTATTTTGTAGAAGTTTGAAGCAACCAAAAAAACCAGACCTGCTCCTGCCATCCTGATGGCTGTTGAGAATCCTCACAAAGCCACTTCCATATTGTGTGTTTCTTGCAGAAGGCATTTTGGCATATTTAAATTCCTTTTTCCTGGCTCGGCATCCATTGGAATTACCGCTTACTGACCAGGGATGAAGATTATGAACTTGTGCTGCTTTATTGACCAAGTTGGGTACAACAATTGAAGCGTCATTCTACCCCCCTCCCTCCCCCCGAATCCAGTTGTAGATTTGTTAAGAGTTTAAAATTCACATGAACCACAAATCCGTACAATCAGCATCAGGCAGTGGATTCACTGGTTGGGAAGAGCAGCCCCAGGTCTCCCCTCCTGGAGCCATGCAGGAGGCTGTGCCGGGTCGTGTCCGAATCTCCGCATTGTTCTGGAAGCGCCCGGGCGCTTGTCCGGCTGTCCTGGAGCACAGGTGGCACTGAGGGCCCTGGGCAGAGCCTGGGTACACGCCCAGGTGTCCCCACGCCAGCCGGGACCTGCCCAGCAGCACCTCCCGGAGCCCAGGGAATTCACTCTGCAGCCACTACAAAACTGTATCAAAGGAGCAACGTTCTGGCAGGAGAGGAACTGCAGGAGCTTCAGCCAAGGGTCTGGATTTCTGATGCCTCCAGAATCTGTCGTCTGATTTAGTCGTTTAAGAAATAATTACATCACTAATGTAAACAATATAAACATACCAAAAACTAAGTATGATTTAAATACATTTGGATGGTACAAAAGAAAAACCTGTGGGTGTCTGTACAGTTTTTACAAGGTGGGAATCGCCGATGTATTTACAACATGAGGGCAAATACCATTTCTTGTGCAGAGTAAAATGCTCGGAACCAGTGTCCCAGTAAAGCCAAGCTTAGCGGTGTGAGGCACTCCTGAACATGGTGGTATTGACCATGCTTTCCTTTGGTACGAGTCCCATGGCCTGCAGCGCCGCCGTGGCCGCCGTGGCTTTCGCGTGCTTCTTGTTAAGGCTGGCAAAGGTGGGCCTGTACTCGTTGCCATTGACTCTCACCTGGGACGGGGAACCAGGGGTTAGCGAGGGGCCATGGCTGCTTCAGGCACATCTGGGCAATTCCTCTCGGGGCACACAGAACCCACAGCTGGCTGCCAGCATGGCCATTTCATGGGATCCCACCATGGTTTGAGTTGGGAGGGACCTTAAGGGTCATCCTGTCCCACTCCTGCCACGGCAGGGACACCTCCCACCATCCCAGGCTGCTCCAAGCCCCAATGTCCAGCCTGGCCTTGGACACTGCCAGGGATCCAGGGGCCTCCCCACCCTCCCAGGGAACAATTCCTTCCCAACATCCCATCTAATCCTGCCCTCTGGCAGTCCTGTCCCTCCAGCCCTTATCCCCAGTCCCTCTGCAGCTCTCCTGGAGCCCCTTCAGGCCCTGCCAGGGGCTCTGAGGTCTCCCTGGAGCCTTTTCTTCTCCAGGAGAACACCCCCAGCTGTCCCAGTCTGGCTCCAGAGGGGCTTCAGCCCTGGGATCAAGTCTCCCCAGTTCCCAGATTAAAGTGCTCCAGGGACCCGATTTGGCCTTTGCAGAAACAGGAGTTGCACATTCCAGCACCGAGACAGCTCCGCCATCCTCAGCCAGCCCCGTGAGGTGTTTCTATCAAACACAAACATGGATTTCATCCCTGGCACAGAGGAAGCAGCTCAGGGACAGCCCAGACCCACCTTGAAGATGAAATGCTTGCGGTGATCAGGCCCACTGTCGTCCACCAGCACGAACTCGGGGGGCGTCCACCTCCTCTTGTTGCAGATCTCCATCAGCGCAGACACCGGGTGCTTCCCTGGCACACAGACATTCCAGGGTTAATATCCAAGCAGACCCTGGGAATTACATTATTCTAGACAAGAATCTCACCTGAAAGATCCTTCATCACCACGTAATGGCCGGATCTCTTCTGTGCCTTCTCTCCCACAGCAACAAGCCCTGCAAATAACACAGTGATGTTGACATTCCTGATTGCCACCTGACTCCTGTGTCTCATCAGCAAAGCAAAACCAGGGATCAGTGGGGACACAGGGACACTCCACACTACTCTCAACCCTCCACCTCCTTCCATCCACTTCACACATCACGTTCTTCCCAAAGGCTCCAGGAAGACTCTGAACAAGCCAGGTAGGGGAAAACTCCGAGTAGTCTTAACACAAGCCACGAAACACTTGGTTTTCCACGGAAACCTGGTTTTCCATGCCCTCTTTGGAGAAACAATGAACAAGAGAGAAACTGAAGAACGTTCTCCCACTGTTTTGTGCAACCCCAGAGTCAGCCCCTGCCTTCAGTTTGCCTCGAACACAGGCAGCACATGAAGTTCCCATTATCCAGTAATGTCCCTGCGTGTCCCCTCCTGCCAGGAATGACACCATGGACCCGGATCCCATGTGCTCTCTGAATCTACGAGCGCTCCAACAGCCCAAGCTGTGACTTCCATCCCATCTGGAAACAAAGCAGCAGAGCACGGAGCAGCCCCAAAGGGATGCAGGAGCACAGGCTCCCCTGGAACCACTGGGAAACACCAAAGCTCAACATTGTTCTTTTGAAAATCTTACAAGATTAAGAAATAAAATGAAGAATTGCCAAAAATATCTGAAATTCCAGCGACAATCCATGAGAGAAACTCAAGTTTCTCCCCATGGATTTTGCCACTCTCAGACTTCAACCCTTCAATATTACTTTGTTTCTTACCTCAAGTTTTCCTGTTGTGGCTTTGGTGAATAAAGACAGAGAGATACTGCAATTGCTTCCAGTGTCTTCCTGTACCTTCAGGTTTTTTGGGTGGCATTTGGGTTTCTTTTGCTTTACAAGAAAATCCTTCCCTCCTTAGGAGAGACTCATCCCAATATTCCTGCAGCTCCTAAGCAGGGCCCTTCCAACGGGCACAAAGCCATCAGAGACAATCACTGAAGGAAAGGCTGAGGGTTTTACCCTCTTACAGAATTTTAAACCCAAACTAATCAAGGAATTCTTATCCTCCACATTCAAATTCTCTCCCTGTTGCTGAGTCACTGACACTCGACTCCACTTCTTGTCTCTGGGAGCTCAACAGGCAATTTCAAACAAGCTGCAGCCTCCTAAGTCACTCCCTGGCACCCTGCACATTCCTGGGACCAGGATTAGTGTTTTATTGGAGGAGTAAATTGAAAAATGTGTAACAAATTCCTTACAAAACAAACCCAGGTGAGCAGGTTAGTAACAGCCTTCTTGCCAAACATTCCTGACTCTTCTGTAAAACTCTATATAGAAATTTTTTTAGAATGTACTTTTTACCCATTTAATCACTCAAGAACATGAATGTCTGAAGAACTACTTGCCCTGAATAAATAATCCCCATCCAGCTGCTTCTCTGTGAGCAGGAAACCTCCTGCCCCTCGTCCCCCTGTGCCACAGGCCTGGCTGGCCCAGCTGGAGAGAGGATTCTGCACCCAGGCACAACTTTTGTGGGAATGATCAGCTAAGGTTGCACATACGAGCATAAATACTTCAAACCCAGGAAAGCCAAAGCTAAGCCCAGCTGTCTGAAGGTTATCTCTGGTTTCAGATGACTCTCATAGGCCAGGAGGAGTTGTCCTCGGCAATCACTGTCACCAGCCACCTCTGGGGTTTCATTTCTTTCTTTACACAGAAAGGTTGTAAAGAGAAACGTGAAAACTTTGGCCATTCCAAGCTCAATTCTGAGCAGTGACAGAAGCCAACACAAGCCACAAAATCCCACAATCTCAGACTGGTTTGGGTGGGAAGGGAAGGGACCTTAAAACTCATCCTGTCCCACCCTCTGCCATGGCAGAGACACTTCCCACTATCTCAGGGTGCTCCAAGTGCCACCCAAGCTGGCCTTGGAATAAAAATTGAGTATTTCCATCCTTTGACATGAGATGGGATTGAAGGTTCCCAGTGTAGAAAAAACCTTGGAACAGTAGGAATCTGTCCCCTAGTCGGTGTGGAGATGTTGCTTTGCTCCACGCACAGCAGAACAACTAAATCAGAAATCCTGACTGCTGCAATTCTGCATCTTGGAATTAAAGCAGTCAGAACTTGGGGAGGTATTAACAGATGGAAAATTTCCACCAACACTCGGCACATAAACCACAACGGCCAAGCTGAAGGAGCAGCACCGCTGCCTGGGACCCACTGGATGGTCCTGCTGGATCAAGGGGGTTCTCCCCTGTGGCCATGGACAGAAAACCAGGGGAAGCAGGCAGCAGAGGAGGCTAAAGCTGCCTCTGCAACCAGCCCTGAGGATGATTTCAGAGATGCCTTCAGCAGGGTAAGACCGGAGCTGGAATAGCAGGAAAATGAGGGACAAAAAAGAGAAGCAGAACCCATGGGGAAGCCCCGAATTCCTGAGCGTGAGTCACTCACAAAGCTCAGCTTTGGGGCTCTCAGCTCTGCCCTCACCCCAGTGTAAAACTGACTCCGTTATTCCATCTTCTATCCCACCCTGTTCCTGTGCCAGCCCCTTTCTCCAGCCCAGCCACCATGGCTTTTGCACAGTTCATTTCCCTGCTTGTGCCTTCTCCGTGCATCCCACAGAGCCCCACCCCTAATTTAGGAACCACTGAGAAGCACCTTCCAGAAGAGAAGGTGAAAGTCAGGGAAGTCAAAGGACACCTGGCAGAGCTCACAGGAACAAGGACAAAGCTTTGGACAGAACCCAGCAAACTTGCAGCAAAATCCCAGAATCTGTTCATGTTTCAGCGCAGCCACCCAGAAAACACCTCCTACTTCCAAGGGACTCTGCCATCTCCAGACAGCCATCAGAGGCTGAGAAGCCACAAGACATTTTCAAGGCAGGACTCACCTTTTCGATCTGTTTTAAAATCCACCATGATGGGCTCGACGCTGCCTTCCTTGTTCTTCCCAAGGCCTTCTCCTTCTCTCCAGCCCATTTTCCTCATCAGCTGAGCTCCCATTCCTCCAGTTACAGGCGCTGCTCTTAAGAACTGATCCTATCCAGAAAAAGAGAAGTAAAACAAAGCCTAAAGTTAGTGCTGGGGTTTTAAATAAGAAGTGGGAACTTCCAAAAAAGTTTCTAACAACTTTCCACAGACTCAATTAAAAAAAAAAAAAATCCACCTGCTCTCTGTGGATTTTTAGCCCAAACCAGTGCGTGGAACCCGGAATTCACGCGGACACACGAGACACAAATCAATGTTTGGCAAAAAAGAACAACTTAGGAAAAGTCTAAGGTGATCCCAAAGTGGCAGTGACCCTTTGCAGACAGATGTGTTTAATCAAGCGACAACCGTCCGGTTCTAAACACTCTGCTCTGATCCCAGAGATCTCCTCAGCTCGGGAAGTGGGAACTGATCCTGGCACAGCTGTGCCAGGGGCACCTCCTCGTCCAACAGAACACAAGCACATTTAGTCATGACATTCACAGGCTGTTTAGGCGTATTTAAATCTAAAAAAAAAACCTCTCCCCACCTGACTGATTACACAGCAGTTGCACATTCAAGTTCTACTCTGAAATTCCACATGGAACAAACAGGTTTTGCTTTCCCCTCTCTTTATTTTAATGGAAAAAGGCGCTTGGGCCCCCAGTTTAGCAGCAGCAGTCGTCACATTCTTTCAAATGAGCATTAACAAAAGTTGTTAAACGGTGAAAGCTTATCAACAGAAAGTTTAAACATCTGCTTTGATGTAAAGAACTGTAAAAACTCCTTAAATGTTACATACCTAGGCCTCGCTGGCCGCAGTGTTGTGAATAGTAGGGCTGGCACTGACCGTGGCAAGAAGGCGGCTACAAGGATTTGACCCTGAAACAAGTTTCCATACAGAGGGGTGAAAGTTCACAGGTTATTCTGTGAACTATCATCTCTCTCGTGCCCCCCCGCTGACCCCAGTAAGCAAGTCAAGCATTTCCATCACAGCAGAACCTTGCTTGCCTTCCCAGGCACGAGGTTAGAGCCCAGCACGGAGCGGCCGTCGGACACTGCGCGGAGCGGGGGCAGCCCCGGAGCAGAGGCAGCGCCGCAGAGCTGGGCAGGGCTCACTGCCAAGGCACATTCACACCACAGTCGGCTCCTGCTCGCTTTGGAGCTCTGCTTGTGAGAGCAGCACTTCCCAGAGTTCACAGAAGCACGGAATATCCTGAGCTGGAAGGGACCCACGAGGACCATCGGCAGCGATGGCTGCAGACAGCCCAACAAGCCCAGCCCGTGCTGGGAGCGCTGTCCCAGCGCTCCTGGAGCTCAGCACAGGCCCGGGGCTGTCACCGCCGCAGCACTGACGGATCCCTGCTTTCCACGTGCGAGTGACAAACCCACCGGCCTTCCTTTGGCACACCGTGTGCTTCTCAGGGACTCCCAACACACCACTGTGCCCTGCCCCACTCTGGAGGCTGCAATAAAGTACGACAGGAAAGCCTTGCTGGAAGCTGTGGCAATCTCTCCCAATCTCTGCTTGTGCCCAGGAAATCCCTGGCTGGATCCAGGCTGGATCCACATGGCCAGAGGAACAGAGCTCGGGCTGGTGCAGGCGCAGCCCTTCAGGCACAACATCCACAGCCCTCCAAAGCCTGACCCTCACTTGCCATTCCCTCCTCCCCTCTCTTCCAGGGGCATCCTGTGGGAGAAGCACAGCCAGGACACAAAGCCCAGCCGGGCTCGGAGCGGGGCTGGCTCCTGCTGAGCAGGGAAGGATTTGGGATCCCCGGCTGTTCCAGCACCACGGGCGTGTGTTCAGTTCACAAAGGACACAGCGCAAGCTCCTGCTGAGGTCACTGCAGGCTCACACGGCTTTCCCAACACACCTGGACATGTCCTGACTCAGGGCTGAAGGACGGAACAGAACCAAAATATCCTGTTCCTGGTGAAAAATCCAAGCCATGAGTTCCTACAGAGGAATTACCAGAGCCTGAACAACCTCCAAAAACTGTAAATGCAAAGTTCTAAATTCCAAAGGGCAGTTTGTTAGAAGCACCTCTTTCAGGTGAATTCAGGATCTTGGCAGGGAACTTCAGCAGGAATTCTCTACACTCTGCTGGCTCTTCAACACGTCCAACAGAATCAGGACAACAATAACTTACAAATTTATTATTATTAATAATAATTATTAATAATAATTTAATTCCAGAATACACAAATAGTTGTGCATCCCACTAAAAGGCTAAAGGAAGGAATTCTGTTACCAGTGGGAAATGAGCCAGGAGAAGTCTACTTGGACTCAGATCGCTGAAGGAGCAAAGGTCTGCAGCAAGGAAAAGGTACTTGCATTTGATCCTGGTTTGGTTTTTTCTTTTAATGATAAAGTGAATGTAAACCTCTAGTGCCACCTGTACACAGTATTTTTATAATTTAATGACAGACAACTTCCCATAGCCCAAAATTTAATGAGTGGGGGCAAAACTGGTGCTGGGTTTGGAACTCATGAGAAACCACAGAAGTAACAGGAATGTTCACAAAAGCAGGGAAGCAAGAGCCACAGTTCTTCTAATTTTAAAAAAACCATCCAAGGCTGAGTCTCCCAAAACTCCTGAGCAGCTCTGGAGCTTTGCAGACACAAATTAAAGGGGATGGAATACAAGAACCCGCAGGCTGCTGAGCATTTGGTTATTGCTGTCGGAATTAACTAATTTATAAAATAATTTGTCTTTCACTCACTAATCTCAAGTTGAGGGAGCCTGCAGGACAGTTTGATACCTTTTTCCTTATATTTCGAGCTCTAAACTCCACGAAATCTCACCTCCATTCTGCCTGCACATGGAGACGCTGAAGAGCCACATTCTTGTGTTAGCACTTGCTTTAAGGAGAAGGTAAAACCTGATTCCTTCAGAGGGTTTGGAGCAGTTTTAATTAACTTTCTTCCTGATTCTTCAGGCTAATTCTTTGGAGCAATAATTTAGGAAGGAAGACACCAAGCCCTGAAGGCAGGAGGTGGCAGTTCAGTTACAGCACGGGGCTGCAATAAAGGTTGCTTTGAGCTTCAAGGGAGTACAAGTCCTACGAACAAGCACCTCTTTGGAAAAACTTGTGCTAGGCAGCAGAATTTCCCATTAAATCACAGAATCTCCTGAGTGGGAAGGGACCCACAAGGACCATCCAAGTCCAGCTCCTGGCCCTGCACAGACATCCCAACAATCCCAGCCTGTGCATCCCGGAGAGCGTTGTCCAAACGCTCCTGGAGCTCTGATCAAGATCTGATCCCTGTGGCAGCTTGCAGGGATCCTGGGGAAGGGAATTTGGGCTGGGTGCTGAACTGGAAGATGCTATGGACCTTTCAGCAGCAGCCACAATCCTTCCCACAGACAGCAGGAGGAATCCCTTGCTGAAGAATCCCAGCAAATGCCTCACAAGCCCTGTGCTCCCAAGCACCTGCAGGTGCTGCTCTCAGCTTTTGCCCAACAGCAGGGGACAAAAGGAACGGCCGGAAAATACAGCAGTCAGAGGACTGGGAGAGCCAATTCAAAAGAACTCATTTATAACAGAATCAGAGAATCCCAGAATGGTCTGGGTTGGCAGAAAGGACCTTAAGGATAATCCACTGCCACCCCTGCCATGGCAGGGACACCTGCCACTGTCCCAGGCTGCTCCAAGCCCCAATGTCCAGCCTGGCCTTGGACACTGCCAGGGATCCAGGGGCAGCCACAGCTGCTCTGGGCACCCTGGGCCAGGGCCTGCCCACCCTCCCAGGGAACTATTCCTTCCCAACATGCAGTATCTACTGAGCTCAGAGCTGCTCTGCTTTGCCAGGTGCCCCCGGCTCCAAGGAGAGCTCCTTGTTCCCAGCACGAACACCAGGTTTGCCCGAGTGGCCCAGGGAAAGCTCAGCAGTCCTGCAAGGGGCAGCCACAACACTCAGCTTTACTCCCACCCTGAGAGGAGTTTTGCTCTGCTGTGCCTGGGGTGAACGGAAGGAAGGCTTGCACGTTCCAGAACTTTTTGCACCCCAGGGATCAGCACAAGTGAGTGACCCAGTAGCTCCCCTGGGCCACCCTGTGAGCACAGCCCTGGGTTTGGGGAGCAAGTTCAGGCTCCAGAATTAAGCTGATAAATCCAGAACCAAGTGGTGAGTCTGGGAAAGGGGCAGTAAATAGACCTCAACAGAATTTGCTTGGCAAAACAAGAAATATTTGACCACTTGCTCTGACATTTCTTCAGCAGCACAGTGTGTTTGGAAGGAAAAAGGGAATAAAAATAGAACCAACCTTGAGAAAAGATGAGTCACATTTGTGAACTGATTACACTGTTGGTGACAAAGTGAAACAGAAGCCACTTTTCAAAAGGGAAGGTGATATTGTTCCTAAATGTTTTTTATCTAACATCACATCACTCCATTATGGACCCTGCTCAGGCCCCTGCACATAAACGCCATTAATTAGTCCACGAATTAAAAACATAAACTTTATTCTTACTTGGTGTCCCCACCCCAGTGCTCCACATGAACCACTGCAGTTCCTAATTCCCAAACTGAGATTCCAGGCAGAGTTTGTTTTGAGTGTATCTTACCTCTCCAGAGTCATTGGGAAAGGACAAAAAAGGTGAAAGCCACAAAATGCAAAGTGAAGACAGAGCTCAGCAAACAAATTCCCCAAGGCCCTTCCTGCCCTCCTGACAAGGCTCTCCCATTCCACCTCCCTGGTGTTGTGGTGACCTCTGTCACACCCAGCGTCTGTGCTTGCTCTAATTCTTTATTTCACAAGACCCAGATTAAGTGGCTGACACGACCTCAGTCTGTGCTGGATGGTCACAGCTCCTCTCATGGCAAACTCCCAAGGGAACACCTTCAGCAAACAGCCTCAGCCAGAAGTGTGCACTAAGTCACAGACACAACACCCCTCAAGAAACTCTGCTGCCCTGCTTGCAGATAAAAATCACAAAAACACAGAATATCCTGAGCTGGAAGTGACTCCCAAGGATCAAAGTCCAACTCCTAGCCCTAGAGAAAAATACCAGGATTTTTTAATATTAAGATACAATTTTTAGGACAAAAAGGGAGCACAAGCCTGACTCCTCAGTGCTACACTTAATAACTGTTCCACAATTTCAGGTGTCCAAATAACACACAAGCAGTATTTTGCATTTCATGGGTGGTTTCCATTCCTGTCCCTGAGAAAGATAACATGGATTCAG
This sequence comes from Origma solitaria, assembly GCA_013397895.1. Taxonomy (NCBI): domain Eukaryota; kingdom Metazoa; phylum Chordata; class Aves; order Passeriformes; family Acanthizidae; genus Origma; species Origma solitaria. Next base: position 71,800 of record VZRL01001568.1, on the reverse strand, counting down.
AACCACGTCCCTATTTCTTCCTGTGAAATCCTCCTGTAGCCACAGGATGACTCCACATGAAGCTGTGTGAGGCTTTCTGAGGTCGCAGCATTCCTGAACCCCCAGGGCACTCCCGAGCAGCTCTGGGCTGTCAGGGAAGGGGAACCTGGCAGAGCAGGAGTGCAGCTGAGGAATGCCAGAGCAGGAAGAGGACTTTGTCCTCACTCACCTTCCTCACCCACCAACTCCTCCTGTTGCCAGCAGGAGCCTCTGTGCCCAGCCTCGGAGCCTGCACTGCAACCACAGCACATTCCCAGCTCTGGGAAGGACAGCAGAGCTGCTGCTAGCTCACTGATCCCCAGGGCCAACAAAATCCAACACTCCTCTGCTCCTCGCAGCAGTTGTGTCCGCAAGCACAGACCACACTCTTCTCCCACTTTCTCCCTAGGTAGCATATCTGGTTGTGTTTGGGTTTTTTGGCTGTCATTTAGGTTTGTTTAGTTGGGTTTTTCAAAAGCAGATCCCAGACTGAAGTTTAAAGACCAGGAAAACACACCTGGCCCTTTCCACTTCACTCTTGTGAGCAGCCCTCCTGTCACTGCCATCACAGGAGACCCCACGGAGGAGGTTTGGGAAAGAGCTGCTCAGAGCTGCTCCCCTTCCACGGCCCTGGGAATGCACTTCAGGTGCTGCAGACAGGGAGAAGCACCCCCAGCCCTGCTCACCTCCTTCCCAAACCTCCCAGTGGAAAAGCTCCTTCCTCCCCAACACATCCCTGTGCTTTATAGCTCTAAGTTCCTCTACCAGGGACAAGGATTGTCTTCATCAAATGCAACATTTAGCTACAATCTCAGAAGTTCCTAATTGTTAAAATCAGACTTTATCTTGTACATTCTGCATTAACACTGCCAAGACCCCAAGATTCCCATCTGGCAAGTGACTCAAATCTGTGTTCCCTGGCTCTCTGCACTGTTCGGCTATATGAAGCAGAAAAACAAGTTAGTGAATCCTGGCAATAATATTTCTATTTTTAGGATATTACAATTCCAGACTTTTGTGTTCAGTTGACACCAACTTTTATGGAAAATTCCACCTAAGCATTACATCTGAGTTTGGAAGGTGTCCTCACCGAAGCTGATACAGACTCAATGGCATCGCCTGCAAGACTGACCAGCTTAACTCATTATTCCCTGTGCCTGGAAGGCAGATATTGCTCGAATTTCTCAGCTCTGCTTCCTGTCAGAGCACCAGACCAGTGCTCATTGGCAAAGATGCAGCCTGAGTAACTGAATGTACGAAACACATGGACAGAGGCCGCGCCACACCCCGAGATCAGCCTGTGATAGCCTGCAGCAAGAGGTAACTATTGCACTGTACATGAATACATCAGGGTGATAGTAACTTATTCACTGCAACTCCTGCTTTAATCCTCCACAGCTCTGGCTCCCAGAAAACCCTGGTGATCCAAAGAGAGGCAACGCAGTGATCAGAGAGAACCAAGGCAAACACAAGGGCAGTTTGGGACTTGCCGATGCCAAAATCACCGACTTCAACACCAGCAGGACCAAACCTTGCCTGATGTGTCGCAGTGCCAGGGAGACAGTGATGGATCTGCCACTGCCAACACAGCAGCACCAGCAATGCCCTGGCAGAGGCAGGGCAGGCTGTGTCTCGCCAGGCACTGTCACACCTCAGTGACACCAAGGGCTCAGATTCATCCCACGCAGGGACTGAGCCCAGCCTGCTGCACTGGGCACATGCACTACCACAGGGCTGAGGCACTTGGTTTGCATTTTGCAATCCTTGACTGCTCTGTAAAGTGTGGTGGTGAGACAGGAGTGTTTGTGTAACTGCTACCTTTCGAATCCACGCCTGGGGACCGCTGTTGGTGAGCTCGTCCGAGGACAGGATCTGTGCTCCGGTGCTTCCCGTGAACTGCCCAGGGATGGAGTTCGACTGAGCCCAGGCGTCAATCTGCAACAGCAAAACCCAATGTAAGAACAAAATTAACAATTCCACATTTTCCTTTGCAATTCTCGGTTGTCTCTCAATAATTTTCACATTGTTTTGTTGATATTTGGTGTGTTCATTGACACTCAGATGAAAGCAGGCACTCCCAAAAGCTGAGCAGCTGAAGGGTCACCCTGAAGCCTGAGCTCCAATCCCAGCAAGATCATGTTTTCCTCATTCTCAAAACTGTTGAATCCACTGTTTTGGAAAGAACTACCTACATCTCGGCTGCTAAACTACAATAAAATTTCAAGAAAAAAAATTTGAAACTATGTGTGGAGTGACTTGAGTGAAAATATGGAATACACGAAGGAGCTCATCAAAACTCAGAAACTGCAAAATCAAGGCAGAACTTTGAAACACTGGCCCACAACTGGGTTGCCAAACTTAAACAGGTGAGAAAAATCAGCAGCCATGAAACGGAAACACTGATTTTCTTTAAATTCCCCAAAATGCTGCTGGAAGCCCCCAACTTACCTGCTCCTGTGCCCGATTCAACATGCACATGGCCTCCAGGTCAAAGGAATTCTCATTGAGCCTTTTCTGGGCCACTGCTCTGTCGTTCATGGCTGTGGTTATGTCCACACACTAGGAGGGAAAAGAGCATTTGTAAAAATACAGCAGAGCACAGTCATGTCCAGCTGAGCTGGAAAAAGCTGTTGGAGAATCAATGCTACCAAGTGGGGTTACAAGGTCAGTAGTTGGTTTGATAAAGAAATAAATGTGATGAAAACCCTGGAACTACTTAAATCCACACAAGATTGGCTTTCCTTAACAAACATAAATCTGAATTTATCCTGGTAATTTATAATCACCTGTAAACACAAAATACCCAATGATATATTTTCTAAAGACTATTTGTCACCAAAAAAATTTGGTGTGTAACAGAGAAGCATTTTACTGTTCAATGAAGTCTTCTTAACTAACAGAATTAAATGGAATTTAACTACAAATTCATGCAGAGCTCTTCACATGAGCATTCTCCTAAGTCACACTAAAAGTTGTCTGTATAAAATAACACCAGCATGAATCAGATGCATTCCACAATCTTGACTTTAGTGTTTCAAATTTTCATCTTCAGCCTAAGTAAGAAGTAAAGAAGGGAACGGAGCTGGGAAGGGCTGAGCCCCAGGAGCGGCTGAGGGAGCTGGGAAAGGGCTCAGCCTGGAGAAAAGGAGGCTCAGGGGAACCTTGTGGCTCTGCACAGCTCCTGCCAGGAGGGGACAGCCAGGGGGGTCGGGCTGTGCTGGCAGGGAACAGGGACAGGAGGAGAGGGAACGGCCTCAGGCTGGGCCAGGGGAGGCTCGGCTTGGACACCAGGAGCAATTTCTCCATGGCAAGGGCGCTCAGGCCTTGGCAGGGCTGCCCAGGGAGCTTTGCAGTGCCCATCCCTGCAGGTGTCCCAGCAAGGCCTGGCCGTGGCACTCAGTGCTCTGCGCTGGGGACAAGGTGGCCATCGGGCACAGCTTGGGCTCCATGGGCTGGGAGGGCTTTTCCAGCCTCAGGGATTCTGTACCACCAGGCTGTGAGCTCACAGAATCCACTGTTTTGGAAAGAATTATCTACATCTGTGCTGCTAAACTACAATAAAAAAAAAGAAAAATAAATTTGAAATTATGTTGCAGAGTGAATTGGTGAGAACATGGAATATATGAAGGACCTCATTGCAAACTTTCACTCTGGGCAAAGCCATGGGGAGAGAAATCGGGAACATTTGGGGCCGCAAAAATGTAATGAATTCTGGCTGGTGCGCAGTTCTTCTCTAAAATCCTTGTGCCCCATTCCTCAAAGGATGTGCATTTTATGGGTCATTCTGCTTGGAAACCAGAAAGTGTGCAAAGACAAATGGAATTTCCTAAGATATGACAGAAACTGGAACTGTGTGAGGCACAGAAGAAACCCAATAATCAGAACAGCAGCTGGAACACACACGTCAGGGTGATGGGTTAATTCGAATTTCATTTTCATTTGTGTTATGAAAACCCTCTCTCTTCTGTTGTCACTATCCCACAACCTCAGCCTCTCACACATTTTGTACTAAAGGGCCAGCAGGGAAAACTGAAACTCTTTTAAAACTGACTCAGCTGAACAAAACAAACACTGTTAAACCACAAACCCCTGTCCCAGAACCCAGTCAAGAATTTATTAAATACTGAAAGGACAGAACAGATATGAGTATCTACAATGGCATCAAACACAGGAATTGCTTTTGTGCTCTATTAAATCTAATTTTAAGATGTGGGGTTTACTGCTGTGCTTAGGACAAAAGGTGTTTCTGTTGGGAAGATCATTGCTGGAATATCTGGCACTGACCAAGACAGAGCTAAAATCCCACAAGTCCCAGGTGTCTATGGACTGACTTCAGTGTTAATTTCTTGTCACACAGAGCATAACAAAGTCACAAGAAAAATTAAAATATTATCTAACAATCCCCTCACACAACAGTATGAATGTAAAAATGCCTGTTTAAAATGCACACTGGCTGAGTTTTTAAGTTTCTCTCACATACTTAAAATAATTCTTTAATTTTCTGTTTGTATAACTGGTCCAGGAGATAAAAAAAAGTTCTTCTACTCACCAAAAGTTTCAATCCAGCAATACACAAAGGCATGGAAGCAGTCCATGAAAGCACAGTGGGCCCACTGCCATGCTAAACAGGTGTATTAGTGCTTTACCGGACTGGGGCCTAGCAACACTCCCTGCTGAGTTAATTCCCAAACACTTCCCAAATGGCCACGCACCACTTTGGAGACCATCAGGGCTCTGTTTTATGTCAAGATACTCGATGGCAGCTTTGGATCTTGAAAAAAAAAAATCCCTGCTTGAAGTATGAGAAGTTGTTGTTATTACTGAGTCAAGGAAAACAGTTGGAAGTGAGGTGCTGCTCTCTCCCAGAGCTCTCCTGGCTGATCCCCTTTTCTCAGACCTGCCCCCACAAATCACAAATACTGAAGCAGGCAGGACGTGGCTGGCAATAAAAAGCAGGTTTTTTACACACTCTGGAGGTCCATGAATGCATTTACCGCATCCTTAGATCCCAACAGCATCTCTGCACAAGTCACCTGAGACAATCCAACCCTGCCACTCCACACTTCCACACACTTCTTCCTCAGAGCTCTTTGCCTGCCACAGACATGCTGAGCCTTCAGACTGCTCCAGACCTTCCCCTCCATCGCCTACTACCACACACAACTACTTTAAGGCATGAGGTTTTATTAAAGCAAGCTGTTATGTATTAGCAGGGTCACTCCAGACTAAGCCCGTAACTAATATGTGAATAAAACCACAGCAACAAAACCAAAGGTGTGGGGTTTAACGTCAAGACTTGCATCAGAACTTGTCACAGTTATTTCAAAATTAGCAACAATGAACGGAGGTCAACGCTAGGTGAAACTACCTAAAGTTCCAAGCGTCCCCAGCTCTCTGCTCCCCCGGAAACAGAGCTGATCTGCCCTCATGTTGCTCCAAGGGAGCCATTTCCACCACAAAGTTCTCCTGAACATTGAAAGAATTAAGCAGAGAAGCACTGTGTTACCTGTCACTCCCTGGGGAAACACACCGCAATTCTGCTACCTGCACTTCCCAATTAAGACTTGCCAAACCCCAGGGGATGGTACAGCCTGCCGTGAGCTAACGCCCCTGAAATCACCCTTAACACAAACCAAGTTAAGGTAAAGGCAAATAAAAATATTTATTTACAAAATATAAAAACAGACAACATAGTTACAGGCATTTATAAAGATACACACAACACGAAGGAAAGGAAGTTATAATAAATATATTTACTCCAATGAAACTTGGGAATGACATTGTGCACAAACATCTCAGTGTTTTAGTAGAGCAGGAGAGCCCAAAGTGCAGCTCCCACCTGCGCTGAGGAAGAAGGAATTGGGCGCCCAACCATCAAATTCTGAGGGATTCCATGAAAATGCTGGCTAAGTTATATTCTCTGTGCTTTTGGTGCTGTAAAAGACCCAGAAGAAAACTCCTTCTGTGCCCCATGGAGTGAACTGAACAATACCAGAAAGATCATGAGAAACAAAATGCATGAAGTGCCAAGAAGGTTTTGTCAGAAATTGATGGGAAGGCTTTGGGGTCTGGCTTTGCAAGGTGTGAAAACAAGGCTTGGGGTGCAGTGAGGGAACAGCAACTTAAAAAAAATTAACATCTCTCTTAAATATTTAATTTACTTAATTACAAAACCCCCACAAAATGTTCTTTTGGAAGAAATTTCGAGGGGAAAAACACTTGCTTTGGTTTTTTTCGTTTATTCTCCATACAATGAGATTCTCCTTTGGAAGGCCACGTGCAAGACAGCCATGGGAGAAAAAGTGACTGGAAAGCTAAAAAATCAATACACCCACAGGAAGTGACAGTTTTAGCAACTACTGACAATTTTTAATGGATTACATTCCAATGTGATGTCCTAAGATTGGTGGGAAAATTTTCATTAGTACTACATAAACTATTGTGCAAGTCTCAAGGTATTATTAATAAACCTCTGCAGGAAACTGAACGAGGAAATTTTTTCCATCTTCCAGCTACAGTTTAAATTGTGTTGAGACCAAGAAGCCACCAGTTGCCAGAAGCAGGATGGGCACAGGCTGCTTCCACCACTGCCCACGTGAGCATCCCCATTTGCACAGCCCAGCTCCTCAGATTAGTGCAGTGCTAGGCACTACCTTTTTAAGTGCCTTTTTTTTTTTCTTTCCCCCAGACTCCAATTTGGTACCAGACTCCCCAGGTGACGGTTTTGGTTTTCTTATATGATATGCTTTCCTTGCCTTCCTTACCTCAATGGCCGGCTTGGGGAAAACATCATCCTTGCCATCATCTTTGCCGTTTTTGTCCACGGGAACCCACTCTCCATACACACTGTCTGCCTCCTTCTTCCTATGCTGAGACCCGGAGGAAACAGGAAATTCCTTGGACAGGCTGACCTGGTTTTTTGGTTGGGGTGGTGGTGCTGGTTTTATGCTGGGAGTCTGAAAGAAATAAAATGAGAGAAGGTTAAGATTTGGAAACACACAAGAGTCACGAGGTGGGCTTTTCTTTTGGTTGCAAACACCTGGGATTGGGTTTTTACAGAACACTCATCCTTCTTACTACAGAGCAATTAAGCCTTTATAATTAATCATTTTGGCACAGCCCCAAAAACACACAAGTGATCCACAAATTGCACTGTAAGAGAAGATGAAAAATCTCTTAAATCAACTTCAGCAAGCCAAAATCCCCAAATCCCCCTTCTCCCAACTGACCCCCTCACAACAAGAACAATCTCTATCTGCCACACAGGTATTCTGCATGGAAAGCTCCAAGGTGACAATCCTGGGCAGGAAAACACTGGCAGTCATCAAAAGCTCCACATGACTGAGAGAAATGAGCTCTCAACATTTGGGTTTCTAATTCTGGGCTATTTTTAGCAGCAGCCTGAGTCTCTGAGCAGACAATGTCGATGGCCTTGTTTTCCTTGGTGCTGTTAATACATCAAAAAGCTGCAAAAGCCTCGGCCCAGGTTTCCTTCCAAGAGGCAAACACAGCTGGCAGTATTGGATAATACTGGATAAACTCCTAGGAATATGGATGGGAATGGTTTTAAGACCAGGACAGAGAATGAAAAAAACTAAAAGGGTTAAAAACACGGCCAAGAGGCAGAGCAGCCCATAACCACCAAGGAGCATTCCTCCTCAGAGCCTGGAAGAATTCCAAGGTTTCTTGAGTTTTATTGCGCCTTTTCTAACAATACAATATAAAAACTAAATCCATTTCTACTTTACGCCTTATGGAAATGTGTATTACTGTTTATTTTGTGTACACTACAAGCTATACATCTTTATACACAAAAATAAGAATGTTATTTCTATTTTTACTGAGCATATTAAAGCTTTTTTAGAGCTTTACACCCTGCAAAATCAGAACAGACTTTCATGCGCACAAAACGCCCCCCAAAAATAAAACTTTAAAAAAACCACCCACCATCCCAAAAAGCCCCAAAATCCAACAAAACCTAAACAAATTCTAATCCATGCTTCAAAGCACCTGATTCCCAGATGCATTTAAAGAAACGTTCACAATTTCACCAAGATTATTAATTTAATCTTGATGGAATTGGGAGTGTTTTCTTTAAATTGATAAATACTCCTAATTTCACCAAGATTATCAACGCCTCAAAAATTTCTGTAAAATTGCTTGCATTGTTTAAAAAGAACCAGGATTTAAAGCACTGAAAATTTAAGTACCACTCACACTTAAATTGAAGAAAATGGGTTTGGGTTCACTCAGCTTAAAAGGATGGTTATAGAAAGGACGTTCTTCCTCCTCTTCATCAGAAACATGGGGCTTGTTCACTATCACATCATCAGTGCTCTGAGCAATCTTCTTGCATTTCTGAAAATAAAAGAGAAATATCAGCTCTGAGTAAACCTGAACTTTCAACTCAAGCACACAAAGAATATTCCTACCAAAAAAAGTGGTTTTCTTTACTAAGCCAGGAGGGAGAAAATCTTGTAGCAACAGCATCAATAGATATACTTTGGATATTCTAAACAAATTATCCAACACCACCACGGCTTTGCCAGGCACTCCTTGGTTGCTAACTCAGTTTTCTGGTAGTGCAGGGACCTCACCAGAGGCCATGACTCCAAAATATCTCAGATTCTTCTGGAATATTGTGGTGCTGGCCAGCTGTGCAAGACACCCCCATCTGATGTGCAACAGAATTAAATATAAAACACAGAGGTGCTTTAAGGATATCTCAGTCAAATGAGGAGGAGCTTCCTTGGGGGAAAAAAAGAGAAAGAAAAGGACAAAAGGACTTTCTAGAGAGGCCAGAATTTTATGGTTAAAATGTCTTTACTGATTTTCTATCACCTGGGACTGCTTCTATGGCCAGATTTGAGTCAACAGAACAGAAGCATCATCCAACAGATTCCCAAAGCTGGAAAGAGAAAGGAGGGGCAGGTTTGGGGCATGATCAGCATGAACTAAGCTGGATCTTGGTCAGGTTATGTGAAAGCCCCCCTGGATGTCAGCACATGGCACCTGCACTATCCCAGCTCCTGTCCAGTACTTCTGCTCCCCCAGCCGAGGCACAACTGCAGATTCCATCTCAGCACTTGGTCACTGCTTCATCTCAGATTATTTCTATAAACACAATTCAGAATTCTCACACTGATGATGCAATTAAAAAAAAAAAAAATGAAGGCACTTTCCTATTTCAGATTTTCTCCATTCTGAGGGAAGTGTCCAAGGCCAGGCTGGATGGGACTGAAAGCAAAGGTCCATTTAGAAGGTGTCCCTGCCCATGGCAGAGGGTGGGACAGGTCGAGCTTTGAAGACTCCTCCAACTCAAATCTGGGATTCCATAACTAACACCACAAGAAAAAAAAATCAGGAGCAAAAGCTTTGGATTTCACTGACAGGACTGAAAGGAGAACTACCTATTTTGTACAAAATTAGAACAGCATCAAAATTAAAAATAAGAAAAAGCAAAATAATTGGATTTCACACATTTCTATGCAATCAAAGGCATCAGTTTTGATGACTTCAAAGAAACTGTGTGGAGAATAAGGGCTCAAAAGGGCGCTCAGGCCTTGGCAGGGCTGCCCAGGGAGCTTTGCAGTGCCCATCCCTGCAGGTGTCCCAGCAAGGCCTGGCCGTGGCACTCAGTGCTCTGCGCTGGGGACAAGGTGGGCATGGGGCACAGCTTGGGCTCCATGGGCTGGGAGGGCTTTTCCATCCTGGATGATTCTGGGATTCCGAACACAAGGCTCCCAGGTGACACAAGCATGCAATGACAACCTCCCACAGCATGGGGACTGGCAGGTCTGATGCTGCTGCTCTCCCTCACCTCAGTGAGCTCCTTCAGGGTGTCTCTCGAGGACTTCTGGTTGGCTTTGTCATCCTTCTTCTGGGACAGCAGAGGCATCAAGCTCGGGGGTAAGGGCACGCCAGACTTCGCACACATGGCAGCTGCGTTGGCTTTGGCGATTTCAAGTAGCTGGGCTTTGTCTAAAAAGATTTATTTTTTTAAAGAAATGTTACAGTTTTTTACAGATTGTTGTAATAATGAAGAAGCATTTCTGGCAAACTAGACAAGATTTTACCTGCACTCTGCATTTTTTATGTTCTGTGAAAATAACGAAAATTGCACTGAGTTGCTCCAGACTTCTGGTCTATACCGAAGACAAGTGAAACAACCCAGAACACAGCAGTCCCAACTACAGCACCTAACATCATCTTCAGTTCTGATGTCTCTGACTTCACTGATGTATTTCACTTCTGGCAATACTGAGTTCTTCCTACACAGCATAAATCCCAGAGTTTCCTCATTAACTATCTCTCAAAAGCACTCCAAACTCCAGAGGAAGTTAAGTCTCCAAAAATGTAGCCCAAAAGCTACTTACAACCAACAAACAGAAAAGCAAGCTCTGAGTAAGCTCTGTGTTCTGGCTTGAAATACAAAACTCTTAATAGAACAGTATTTTGCTTTAATAAGGAGAAAAAGAACAGCCCTAAGACAGAAACAGGAAACGCAAATAAAATTAAGCCTCCTGCCAGTCTGCAAATAACTTCCTAACTGGAAGGCTTCCATTGTAACTCTGAGGCAGGACTGGAAGGTTCAGAATCCCAAGTCCACCACAGGAGGTTTCCTCACACACTGGACAAGACCTTGTCTCCCACTTCAAACCTTCTTTCCCCTTACCTAATTCACTACCAAGGACACAACACTCTCTTCCTCCAAGCAGAGAAAAGATGCAGCTCATAAGGAGATTTTATTTTCCCATCTGCTGAGTCTGGGACTCTTTTCAGAAACAAGTTACCATCGGAAAGAGGCAAGACAGAGTCCTGGAAACAGCTGACAACAGAGCTTGGGACTCTCCAACTGGAAATGACCTTTGATCTCAGAAAAAGTAGAAATTCTAAATTTTCTTACATCCAAGTACTTGGCCTTTACTATTACCACCCAGAGTGCTCCTTAAGACTGCAACATGCTGCCTTTGTACAAAAGCTCTAGAACCAAGGTAAAAGTGGCTCTAAAGACACCTTCATTCCAATGAAATTCAAATGAATTCCAACTCAGCATTGATTCTGCTCCAACATAAAAGTTCCTACTGGAAGTCACTGCCTAAAACTAATGCACAGAGTGACTTCCAAGAAATTCCTTATGAATGCTTGCAGAGCTAAAATGAGACTATGCAAATCCACCCACTACCACCTAACCACGGAACAACTAAAAATAAAGCAATTGCTTACCCAGGTCTGTAAGACGTTTGGGTGATCTGCTGGAGAACTCAGAGGACCTGGATCTGCGCCGGTCGGGGGATCTGCTGTAGCGCCTTCTCCCTGAGGAGCGCGAGCGCCGCAGTCGGATTGGGGACCTGCTGGAGCTCCGCCTCCTTCCCCTCGACCGTGAGCGCCTCTGCCGAAGAGGGGTACGACTCCTGCTCCGCAATCGGAGCGATATCCTGCGGTCCCTCGAATCAGATCTTCTCCTTCTCCTGTCAGTAGACCGTGATCTGTTTCTCTGAGACCTCTTGCGCCTGTCTCTCGACAAGGAACGCCGCCTTCGTGATGCCGACCTTGAGCGGCTCCTCCTCCTGTGCCTGGAACGTGACAACGAGCTGGACCGAGATCTGGATGCTCTTCTCCGTGTTGCTGACCTGGACCGATTCCGTCTGGAGCGCGAGTCTGTATCGTATCTCTTGGATCTGCGCTGGGAGGACCTGGAGCGTCGGCTTCTAGACCTGCGTGATGAGTCTTTGTCTGCTGTTTTCTCCACTGACTTGGACTGACTCCTCTGACGAGCAGCAGACCTGGAGCGTTTCCGCCTGGACTTCCGCGAGGGCTCCTTGTCTGCTGTTTTTTCAACAGATGTGGACTGGCTCCTCTGGCGGGCTGTGGACCTGGAGCGTCTCCGTCTGTACCTGCGCACAGTCTCTCTGTCTGCTGGTTTTTCTACAGATGTGGATCGACTCTTCTGGCGAGCAGGAGACTTTGAGAGTCTGCTTATAGATCTCTGTGGAGACTCTTTGTCAGATGCTTTATCAACAGATTTGGATCTAGACTTCTCACGTTCAGAAGATTCAGAACGTCTGCTTTCAGGGACAAAGGAAGAGTCCTGTTCCTCCGACTGCTCAAGAGGCACGGAATCTGGCTTATCTTCATCTGCCAAAGAGGGCTCTGCATCCTCTCCCTCCTCTTCACCACTGGAAGACTCAGACTCATGTTCATCTGATGATGTGGACTCTCTTTGTTCAGCTGTCAAGGAAGGCTCCACATCCTCTCCTTCTTCTTCACCAGTGGTAGACCTTGACTCAGCCCCATCAGGGGATGCAGAACGTCTGTCTTCAGCTATCAGAGGTTCCACATCCTCTGCTTCTTCACCGGCGGTAGACCTTGACTCTTGCTCGTCTGATGAGGTGGAATCTCTTTGTTCAGCTGCCGAGGAGGGTTCCACATCCTCCGCATCTTCACCAGCAGTAGACCTTGACTCGTGTTCATCTGAAGATGTGGAGTGTCGACACTCAGCTGGCAAAGAGAGCTCCTGGTCCTCTGCTTCCTCACCAACAGTTGACCTTGACTCACGTCCATCAGGAGACACAGAGCGATGTTCAGCTGTCAAATCCTCTGTTTCTTCATCAGCTGTAGACCTTGACTCATGATCATCAGAAGATGTGGACTGCCTACGTTCAGCTGTCAAAGAGGGCTCCCCATCTTCTACATCTTCCCCAGCAGCAGACCTCGACTCACGGTCATCAGAGGATATGGAGTCTCTTCTTTCAGCAGCCAAGGAAGCTTCTGCATCCTCTGCCTCTTCTCCAGTGGTTGACCTTGACTCGCGCTCATCAGAGGACTCAGAGCACCTATGTTCTGTTGTCAAAGGCTGCTCCACATCCTCTGCTTCTTCACCGGTGCTAGATCTTGACTCATGCTCATCAGGGGAAGTGGAACGCCTCTCCAGATCATCCATTTCTTCATCTACAGTAGATTTCTGGTCATGGCCCTCAGGGGACACAGACAGTCTATGTTCAGAAGTCACGGAGGACTCCAGACCCTCTTCCTCCATGGGAGACTTCAGCTCATGACCTTCCTGATAGGAGGACGTGGAGTATCTACGCTCAGATCTCAAAGAGGGCTCCTGATCCCCCATTTCTTCACCAGGGCCCGATCTCACACTGTAGCTGTCAGGAGACATGGAACGCCCACCTTCAGGCATTAAAGAAGGCATTGCATGATCCATTTTTTCAACAGGGATGGATTTCAAATCACTGCCATCAGGGGACATGGAGGCTCTATCATTCAGTGTCAAAGGTTCAAGACCATCTACTTTTCCATCGGTGGTGAATCGCAACTCCTGCCCATCAGGGGATGCTCCATGTTCATTTTCAGGTGTTAGAGAATGTTCCCGCACATCTGCTTTCTGAAGAGAGGTGAAACTCACCTCCTGGCTCTCGAAAAAGAGATGGTCATGTTCAGCTGTCAAAGCAGAAGCCACACCCTCTGTTTTCTCAGCACGTGCCAATCTCAACTCGTACTCTTCGGGTGACAGAGCATGTTCAGATGACAGAGAAGGTTCCTTGGCCACTGCTCTCCCAGCAGGGCTGGACTGCAGCTCCTGAGCTTCAGGGGTCATGGGACATTCACCTTCAGACAAGGACAACTCCTGCACCTCTGTTTTTCCAGCAATGGCAGATGGCAACTCCTGGCTATCGGTGGATATTGAACTTTCACTTTCAGAAGCTTCAGAAGGTTCCTCCAATTCTTTTTCAGCAGGACTGGATCTCAAATGACGCCTTTCGGGTGACACCTCATACTCGTTTTCAGACAGCAAAGAACACTCCTGTACCTCTGGTTTTTCAGTGTAAGCACAGAGTGGCTCCTGTCCCTCGGGAGATGCAGTGTATTGGCTGTCTGGGACCAGAACCGGCTCCTGCACTGCTGTGCTTTCAGCGAGGCCAGACGGCAGTATTCGGCCTTGACGGAAGATGGAATATTCACTGCCAGGTGTCAGAGAACGCTCCTGCGTCTCCTTCTCAGCAGGGCTGACCATCACTTGGCCCTCAGGAGACACACCATATTCATTTTCAGGCAGCAGAGAACACTCCTGCACCTCTGGTTTTCCAGCCAGGAAAGATGGCAATCTGTGATCTTTAGAAGACACAGCACTGTCAGGAACCACAGCCTCCTCCTGCATCTCTGCCGTCTCAGGAGAGCTGGACCTCAACTCCTGGCTCACCAAGGACATGGCATATTCATTTTCAGACACCAGGCCAGGCTGTTGCACCTGTGTCTTTTCAGCAGAGGGTGATCGCAGGTCCTGGCTCTCAATGGACTCCAGACATCTTTCTTCAGACATCTGATAAAGCTTCCGCAGCTCTGCTTTTTCAGTGGGGGTGGATGTCAACTCCGGGCCATCAAGCCCTATTGTGTACTCATTTTCTGACACTTGAGAAGGCTCCTCAGCTCTTTCAAAAGGGGTGGATGCCAACTCATGACCATCGGAGGCAACAGAACACCTGCCTTCCAGTATCAGAGAGGGCTCACACACCTGTATTTCTTCACTGCAGGCAGATCTCGGCTTGTAGCCATCAGGGGACGCAAGGTGTTTCAGTTCAGATGAATTCAGCACCCCCACTTTTTCAGCAGGGATGGGTCTCAGTTCATTACTGTCAGGCAATAGCAGAATCCCACCTTCTGATGTCAGAGCAGTCACTGGGGGCTGTAGTTTTTCAGGTGTGCCCACTGATTCACAACCATCAGAAGACACAGAGAACCCACTTTCCAGTGAGAGAGGTTTCTGGATCTCCACTTTTTCAACTGCAGCAGTTGTCAATTTATAGCCTTCAGGAAAGATGGAGCACCGTAGCTCAGATGCTGCTGACAGTTCTGCACTCTCTGTTTGCTCAAAGGAATTGTACTTTGCTTTGTGGCCATCATGGCATATGGGAATCCCAGTTTTAGAAATCACCAAAGATCCTGCACCATCTATTTTACCGGTTAGGTATCTTGACTCGTGAATTTCCGAAGATCTGGAGCAGTCAACCTCAAGGACCTGTGGAAGTGTTGGACCGTCTAAACCTTTGTCAACAGATGATCTGGACTCATGAACTTCAAAAGAAGACACCGAAATGAGGTCAGCAGACACCTCAACAGAACCACACAAAGCTGTGAGGGAAACATCTGGAGCCTTGACTTTTTCAACAGATAAAAAACTTTGTTCATTTCCATGCGGTGACTTAAAGGACTCGCCCACAGACAAGGGAAGCTCCTCTATTGGTGCAGCAAAGCTGGATCCTGATCCATGTCCATCAGGAGACAAGAAGTCAGAAGCTAAAGAAGGCTCCTGCACCTGGCCTGACTCACAGCCATCAGGGATCACAGGGCGGATCATTTCAGGTGGCAGGAAAGGCCTCTGAGCTTCCACTGCTCCAGGGATGTCAGCCAGCCGGGAAGACTCATGTTCAGGTACTTGCAGAACCTGTGGAAGCTCTGTGTGTTCACCAGGGATATGTCGTGATTCATGACCATCAGACAAGTTGGAGAGCCCACCTTCGGACAGCACAGAAGACGACTGCATGTCTCTTTTAAGTGCCGGAGGAAGCTCTGGACCTTCTACTTCTTTGAGAGGTGCACTTCTGGATTCATCTTCACGGGATGCAGAGAGATGGAATTCTGATACTGAAGAAGTTTCTAGATCTCCCCTTTTTTCAACAGATGAGGATCTTGACTTGGATGTGGAGTATGGAAGTTCAGGTAGCTGTGAAGACTCCAGAGCTGCTGTTTTTTCAGTTGATCCATTTTCAGATGTCATAGACAGCTCTGAATCCTGTGTTTTTTCCACAGACGTGGATCTCAATTCCTGGTCATCTGCGGTTTTGGATGTATCAAATTCAGATGTGGCAGAATGCTGCAGATCTGCTGTTTTTTCAACAGATGAGGAGCTTTCCTCAAGACTCTCCGAAGTTTTGGAAAATCCACTCCCAAATGATGGCGGCAGCACTGGGCCATTTACTCCTTCATCAGACAAAGCTACTGATGTGGGACCATTAGAGGATTTTCCTTCACTTCCAAAAGAAGATTCAGGAATGACTTTATCAAGACCTTTGGCTGACTCCTGAGGTTCAGAAGACTCCACATGCTTGCTACTGGACTTTGCTGAGGATAACTTATCTTTTTTTTCTACAGATTTGGACCTTGACTTAACACTATCAGAGGACTTGGAACGTTTCCGTTTAGATTTTTTTGAAGACTCCTTGCGCTTTTTTTCGACAGACCTAGACCTAGACTTGTAACGCTCAGAAGATTTTGAGCGGCGACGCTTGGATTTTCGCGAGGATTCCTTCTTTTTTTCCACTGATTTAGATCTAGACTTGTAACGGTCAGAGGACTTGGAGCGCTGGCGTTTAGACTTCCGTGATGATTGCTTTCTATCTCTTTTTTCTACTGACCTGGATCGAGACTTGTAACGATCTGAGGACTTGGAGCGCTGACGTTTGGACCTCCGTACAGATGCCTTCCGACCTCTTTTCTCAACAGATCTTGACCTGGATTTTGAATGATCAGAGGAACCAGATCGATGTCTGAACCTCCAGGAGTATTCTTTGCCTCCTCCCTTTTCTGAAGACCTGGATCTAGATTTTGAACGGTCTGAGGACCTGGAATGTCTGCGGCGGGATCTCCAGGAGGACAACCTCTTTTCCACTGACCGTGACTTAGACCTGTAGCGGTCAGATGACCTGGAACGTCTGCGCCCAGACCTTCGGGAGGACAGTCGCTTCTCCACTGACCTGGACTTGGACCTGTAGCGGTCAGAAGACCTGGAACGTCTGCGCCCAGACCTTCGGGAGGACAATCGCTTCTCCGCAGACCTGGACTTGGATCTGTAGCGGTCAGAAGACCTGGAACGTCTGCGCCCAGACCTTCGGGAGGACAATCGCTTCTCCAGTGATCGTGACTTAGACCTGTAGCGGTCAGAAGACCTGGAACGTCTGCGCCCGGACCTTCGGGAGGACAGTCGCTTCTCCACTGACCTGGACTTGGATCTGTAGCGGTCAGATGACCTGGAACGTCTACGTCTGGACCTTCGGGAGGACAATCGCTTCTCCACAGACCTGGATTTAGACCTGTAGCGGTCAGACGACCTGGAACGTCTCCGTCTCGACCTCCCAGAGGACAATCTCTTTTCTGCTGATCTGGATTTAGACCTGTAATGGTCAGATGACCTGGAACGTCTGCGCCTGGACCTCCGGGAAGACACTCTTCTCTCTCTCTTCTCCACAGATCGGGACCTAGATTTGGAATGCTTTTTTCTGGAAACTGAATAGTTTCTGCTCCTAGAACGCGCTCTTTTAGAGGTCAAACGCCTGGAAGTAGAACGCGACCTTGATTTTTTCTTCCGCTTCCTAGACCTGGACTGAGACTTGGAACGGCTCCTTTTCTGTTTCTTTGAATCATGTTTTTTCTCACTGGTTCTATGGCTGCTTTTTTCAATAACATTCTCAAGCCTCATGAGAGTCTCCTTCATTCGTGCTGCCACATCAGGTTGTACATCGGATGTTTCTGAATCTCTTTTGTCTGAGTCCTCTTCTGGAGTTGCTTCTTTGATATCCTCAGCCTCTGGAGTGTCTTCCAGTTGGCCTTCCTCTATAGGTTCTGGACCTGCTTCTGCATCAGCCTCAGGTACGGCAGCAGCTCCCAAATCTTTTGTCTCTGCCTCCAACTGTACAGCTGTTTCTGCATCTTTCAGCTCTACATCAGTCTGAGGAGCTGTTTCTGCCACAGGAGTCCCTGCTGAATCTTTTTCCTCTGCTGCATGTGAAGAACTAAAAACTGTTTCTGCTACTAAAGGCTCAGATGTTTGAGTCTGCTCCGCACCTTCCTTCTCAATCAGCATATCCTCCACCTGTTGACTCTGCATTCCTTCTACATATTGTACCTCAGCTGTCATTTCATGTTCCAGTGTTGTTTCCAGGCCTTTCGCATCCGGTTTTGGAGCTGCTTCAGAAGATTTTATTTCAGAAGCACCCAAAATTTCTGGAGCCTCTTCTGAACTTTTCCATTCTGCAGCAGGTTTTGCTTCTAGAACTGCTTGAAACTCTTCTTGCTTTTCAGGGTGCAAGTATTCTGGAACAGCTGCTGAAGCCTCACCCATGGGTACCTCAAGCTCTTTACCTGTTCCAGAACCTTTCACCTCTACTGCTGCAGACTCTTTCATGCTCTCCAACCAACTCACTCCTCCAGCTTTTGATGCTGGCTCCAGATATTTTGCTTTCTCCATTTCTGAGGGCTCATTTGTTTGTGTGCTGGTCCTCACTGCAATTCCATGTTCTGCAGCAGATCCCTGAGTTTGCACATCTGTCACTTCTGTCGGTACCCCCAATGCCATATTGTTTTCTTCCACTCTGGGCAAAGACTCCAATACTGCTGCTGAATGACCTACTGTTTGCTCCTGAACAGATTTTGAACTGGTTTCTGAAGTTTGAACAGGTTCTAGGATTATGTCTCTGCTCCTTGTCTCTACTTCTGGAGTGAGTTCCAAATCCTTTCTCTCCCTCAGCACCTCAGTTTGTGAGGTCCTTGTGTGTGTCATGACCTGCGACCGTGAAACAACGGAACTCTCTGATTGGCTTGCACAGAGAGGTTCTCTCTCTGCTGTGGTTTGCCACAGCACCACTCCTGATGATGACTTGGCCTCTCTAACTGATTCCATGCTTTCACGTGCAACCACTGGTTCAGGAGTCCTTTCTAAGGCAAGAAGTCCTGGACTTGCAACAGTCCCATAATGCACAGCCTCTTCTGAAGCTTTCACACCTTCCCCTTGTAAGGACATTGAAGCTGTTGTAGAAGTTTTTGCTTCCATCATCACAGCCACCGGTCTCAGGACTGCTCCCGGACCTTGTGTGTTTTCCTTCTGCAAAGACAGGGCAGGTGCCAAACCTCTCACGTGTGATTCACTCTCAGGTCTTGATTCTCTCAGCAATGAAGTACCTTCTGAATCTTTTGCTCGTGGACTTCTAAAACCCTCTGCCATCTGGACTTCTGGGACTGTTCGGGGAATGAAGGTCTGTACAACTGATGAGGGTTCTGAAGTTGCTCTTAAACCTTTTACCTCCGGAACCACATTCACACCTGTCAATCCTGCTGGAAGTGCAGATCCCTGGCTTCTGTCCACACTCCTCGTTTCTGTCAAGACTCTGTGCTGTAGGAACATTCCTGATGCACCCAGCGCTGTTGAAGGGCCTGTGGTACCTTCCACATTTTTGTCTTGCAGACTTTCATGAGCTGCTCTGACATCTCTTACTACAACACCCACAGGTTCCATGGCTGTTTCCAAAGCTTTCACGTTTCCCATGGGTGGTTCAATATCCTTCATTTTTGTAACAGCTCCTGATCCCAGGGGTGTTTTGGCACTTTTTATTTCCACGTGGGTCACAGGGGTGGCCGCAGATACTGTCAAAGGATGTTGCAAAGGTACAGCTGCTTTCAGGACACTGGGACCCTCCATGGGGCTGCCTTGCGTCACGCTCAAACTCCCAGACATAACTGAGGGCTGCAGGGCAGACTCCAAAGTTCTACTCACACCCCCTAGTTCCAAAGACCTCTCCACACTTCTCACATTTCCCATATGCAGAGATTTTTCAGTTGTTTCTGGAATTTTCACTTCTTGCCCAGCCACAGCTGTGTGAGCTACAGTCACAGCACTCGGATGTGCCCAATTTGCAGATGATGGAATTGCTGTCACACCACTTGCCAGGGACACAGATTCTGAAGCCATTTCCACCCCCTGTGCTGCCCTCTGAGACACAGATTGCAGAGATGCTTCTGAGTAAGTCAACACCTCCATGGTCTCAGGCTCAAGAGCTGCATCCAAAGCTTTTACTTCCCCAATGCCTTGAGATTTCAGAGTAACTTCTGATTCTCCTAGTGCTTCTACTGAATCTTTCTGAATCTCCGATTTACTGACAATTCCAGATGGGATGCTGGACCAAGTACAATTTCCAGTATCAACAACGCTGGCATTAATAGCTACAGGATAAATATTTTCATGGGACTGTTGAATTTGTTCTTCGGTAGTGCAAATTCTAGTTTGAGCTATACTAGTATCTTCTGGGATATTAGACTGGATGCTTTCTAAATTAAATGGGGGATTTGTTGCACACAAAGTCCCCTCCCCACTTCCAAAATTTTCTGCAGATTGCTGAGAATCAGTCATTGAATGAGAAACAAGTCCTAAAGCTTGATTATCAAGCCCCTCAGTTGGTTTTGAGCACAGTTCTGGCTGCACGTGGCCAGCCAGGTTTGCATCTGCAAACACTCCATGCTGTACATTCAATTGGGAGCTGGATTGCTCCGGCACCAAGTGAGGAGCCGGCTGCACGTCTGCAGGTTCTCCGGGACGTGCACTCAACTTGGATTCCTTTGGTTGCTTTTTATGCTTTTTCTCTTTCTTCCTTTTCTTCTTCTTTTTCTTCTTCTTCTTGCTTTTGTGCTTCTTGTTTTTCTTTGCTTTTTTCCTAGGGATTTCATCTTCACCAGTAGAGCTCCTTTTTGTAGACTGAGTACTATTTTTCACAGTATTTTTGTCTACATCTAGAAAAAATGACATTTACCTTGTAAACATTTATAAAACTGCATTTTAAAAACTCTTTCAGAGTAGTTGTAAAGTACATGGACAGAAGTACAAAACTATTAAACTTGCAAACTACGCCCGATTCACTGAGCTACCACACACAAACAGCACACACTCCCATCCCAGCTCTCTTTCCTTCCTCTCAGGAGTCACTTAAAGTAATAAAACAACACTTCAAAAAATTACCCAAATCTTGTTGGTCAGCAACACAGGTACAATGGGAACACGGCTCTTTCCAAGTAGTATTATAGAGCCATGGAATGGTTTGGGTTGGAAGGAAGCTTCAGGATCATCCAGTGCCACCCCTGCCATGGACAGGGACACCTCCCACCGCCCCCGGTTGCTCCAAGTCCCAATCTCCAAGCTGGCCTTGGACACTGCCAGGGATCCAGGGGCAGCCACAGCTTCTCTGGGCACCCTGGGCCAGGGCCTGCCCACCCTCACAGGGAAGAATCTCCTCCTAACATCTGACCTAACCCTGCCTTCTGGCAGTGAAAAGCCACTCCCTCAAAGAAAAGAAGAGAGGACAATTCTGGGAACTACCACCCTGTCAGCCCCACCTTCATATTGGAAAGATCACAGAACAGATCCTCCTAGAAGCTTTGCTAAGGCACATGGAGGACAGGGAACTGATTTGAGACAACCAGCATGGCTTCACAAAGGGAAAATCCTGTCTGACCAAGGCAGTGACCTTCTGTGGTGGATCAGGGTAAGGGAAGAGCTATAGGTGGCATTTATCTGGACTTCTGTAAAGTATTAGATACAGTGCCCCAACAACATCCTTCTCTCCAAACTGGAGTGAATAATTTGAGAGGTGTACTGTTAGGTGCATTAGCAGTTGTTTGAATAGTCCACATCCAGAGAGTAGTGGTCAAAAGCTCACAGCCCTGATGGACACCAGTGACCAGAGGTGTCCCTCAGCGGTCCCTATTGGAACCAGTATTGCTTCATTAATGAAACAGTGTTACTTAGTATCTTCATTAATGACAGAAAGATCAAGTTTTGCACAAGCACGTTTGCAGGTGACACCAAGCTGAGGGAGCAGGTGACACCTCTGAAGGACAGGGTCATCCACAGGGAGCTGGAAAAGCTCAAGAAGCGCCCCATGGGAGTCTCATGAGGTCTAACAAGGCCAAATGCTGCACTTGAGCCAGGGCAACCCCCGGGATCAATCCAGGCTGAGGATGAGCAGATGACGCAGCCCTGGGAGAGCTGGACCTGCCCCAGCTCAGAACCCCCTGAGCCCTGGGCTAAGCCCCAGTCTGGGCAGCAGGAAAGGGATTGGGATTGTGCCCCTGAGCTCAGGTGAGAGCCCACCTGCAGAGCTGCCCCAGCCCTGGGCCCAGCACAGGAAGGAGCTGGAGCTGCTGGAGAGAGTCCATGGAGGCACCAGGATGAGCAGAGGGATGGAGCAGCTCTGCTGGGAGGAAAGGCTGCGAAAGTTGGGATTGTTCAGCCCAGAAGGACTTTAGGTGACCTAACTGTGGCCTTCCAATACCTGGAAGTACAGTAAAGATGGTGGCAGACTATTTACAAGAGCTTGTAGTGACATGACAAGGGGGAGTGGTTTCAAAATGAGGTAGAGTAGGGTTAGATTAGATATTAGGAAAAAATTCTCCCAGGAGGGTGGGCAGGCCCTGGCGCAGGTTGCCCAGGGAAGCTGGCCCATCCATGGAAGTGATCACGGCCACACTTGACAGGGTTTGGAGCAACCTGGGATAGTGGAAGGTGTACCTGCCCATGTCAGAGGGGGTTGAAACAAGATGATGTACAGGGTCCCCTTCCAAGCCAAACCATTCTATGATTCCCCTTTGTTTTGTCCCTCCATCCCCTGGAAATTGTCTCTCTCCATGTTTCCTGGGGCTCCTTCAGGCCCTACAAGGCCACCCTGAGCTCAGCCCAAAGTTTCTCCTCTCCAGGCTCAACAATCCCAACTCTCGCAGCCTTTCCTCCCAGCACAGCTCTCCATCCCTCTGCTCATCCTGGTGCCTCCATGGACTCTCTCCAGCAGCTCCAGCTCCTTCCTGTGCTGGGCCCCAGGGCTGGGGCAGCTCTGCAGGCAGGGTCTCAGCTGAGCAGGGCAGAGGGGTTGGATGTCCCTCCACAGCCACTCAGGGGGGCAGTGCATTCTAACAGGAGGCTGGAGATGTGCTTTCAAACCCCCAAAGGTGCACATGGAAGGTAAACAAGAATTCCCATTTTCCAAACAAATTACCTAAGTGGGGATTTATGCTACAAGACCTGACCAGCCACTCTCCCCTGCTGTGATTTGACCTCTGAGTGAGACCATTGTTGCTGCTGCATTAGAAATTCTCTGTGTGTATTTACTGACCAAGTTACTCAATAGTGTCTAACAATTTGGGCAAAGAGCACCTACATCCCCAATCCCAAACCCACTTTAAGGCACTACAGGCTGGAACAGCTGCTGGGACAGGACTGCAGCTGCCATGAGCAATGGCAAAGCTGCATGTTCCTGTTAAGAGCATTTGCTTCCAACAGGAAAGCAACAAATTCAGGTGACTGTGAGGACAAGCAAGTTACTGATGAGAAAGGGAAAGCGGGAGACGGAGGTTTCCATCACCACCTTTTAATTCTGTACCTCACTTCCCTCTGGATTTAACCCTTGTTAGGTTCTTTCCCTTCTGGAGACGTAGTGCCATGTTTTCAGGAGAAAGACACTTTAATGGCAACTTTCTGGGATTTCTGTGAAATATGAGCTGTACATTGGAGTCTGCTTGCATGTTTCCTTCAGTGATCTACTTATACAGGCCAGGGCAGCAATACAGATCCTCCAATTAGAATCTGTGGTCCCAAAGCTCACTATTTCCCAGTGAACACTGGAAAACCTTGCAAAAGCTGTTGGTAATTGCAATACTGTTAAATGAATGTGACTTGGGATTCCACAACAAGTATCTTAGGTACATATTTATGGAATAAGCAACTTAAAAATTGTTTTCGCACCAACATTGCTGTGAATGCATTGAGAGAGAACAGTGAAGCAGTCAAATTTATGGACAAAATGTCCAGCCTACAGCTGGAGAACTGTGTTACTCAGTGGGTGAGTGACTGGCCCATGAGTTGGGCACAAAGGGTGACAGTGACTGGAATGACATTGGGCTGACACCGCTCACTAGTGGGGTTTTGCAGGGTTCCATTCTCAGCCCAGTTCTCTTCAACATCTTCACTAATAACCTGGACACAGTATTCAAAGGGATAATTAGTCTGCTGAGGACACTAAAGTGGGAGGGGCTGTCAACTCCCTCGAGGGCAGAGAGGCCCTGCAGAGAGACCTGGACAAATCAGAGATCTGGGCAATCACCAACCATGGAGTTTAACAAGGGAAGCGCTGGATTCTGCACCTGGGATGGGCAACCCTGGCTGTGTGGATGGAGAGCAGCTGTGGCCCTGGGGTCGTGGTCCATGGCCAGGTGGATCTGAGTCAGCAGTGCCCTGGCAGCCAGGAGGGACAGCACTGTCCTGGGGGGACACCAGGCCCAGCATTGCTGGCCAGGGCAACCTCACCTCGAGTCCCAGGGGCAGTTCTGGGCACCACAGTCCAAAAAAGAGCTAAAGCCCTTAGAGACCGTCCAAAGGAGGGACATGAAAATGGTGAAGGGTCTGCAGCAGCAACACAAGGTCACTTGGTCAGTTCAGCCTGGAGGAGCTGAGGGCAGAGCTCCCCGGGGGCTGCAGCTCCTCCCGAGGGGCAGCGCAGGGACAGCTCCGAGCTCTGCTCTGGGACAGGGACAGAGCCAGGGATGGCTGGAGCTGGGCCAGGGCAGCTCAGGCTGCAGATCAGGGAAAGGCTCTTCCCTCAGAGGGTGCTGGGCACTGCCCAGGCTCCCCAGGGAATGGGCACGGCGCCGAGGCTGCCAGAGCTCCAGGAGCCTTTGGACAGCGCTGCCAGGGATGCCCAGGCTGGCATCCCTGGCATGCTGGGGAGCAACCAGACCTGGACTGGATGATCCCTGTGGGTCCCTTCCAACTCAGAATATTCTGTGATTCTATGAAATGAACTTTCCTACAAAGATAATTAATTCAATTCAGATAATCTCTCTTGTCCAACTCCATTTTAGATATGGACAATGGGAACATTTGCCACGGAGTAAGTTTTAAACTTCCAAGTTAACAAGCTTCACTTATTTATTACTATGTGACCTTGCCTCAGTCCTCCACAAAAGAACAAAACAAAAAATAAACAAACAAAAGTAAAAATCACACTATCAAACCAACAAACCAAAAACACCCAAACAAAAAAACACCACCAACCAAAAACCTACCAAAGCCCCCCACATTAGCCTAAAGTGCTCATACAGCACATGCAGAACAAATTAAAAACTTGAAAATGCTCAAAGTACACAAACCACTGAGCAGTAAAACCCAAAGCAATCCCTAACTCCTGCAAAGAGAATCTCTGAAATTAACAATTTTCTGTGCTGCCTCTGGAATTGTACTCACCCAGTACACTGCAGTCACCTGTGTTTCAACTCCCAAAAATGAGAAATGAGATAATTACAGCCTTCATCACCTCACCAACCCTCCAGAGTCAGAAATTTTACAGCAAAGACCAGTCCCATGAGAGGGGACGCTCAGATGGGACGTTTTGGCATAAAAAAAATCTAGTAATGAATTATTCAAGTTCTGAGACTGACACATCAAAATTCCTTAACCTTGGCAAGGCTGCAATGTGAATACTTACACTTTAAAAGTAAGCTCATTTTAAACCTGTAAATCATCTTTTGACTGAACAGTTCATCACAGATCTGAATTCTAATATTTTTTAGAAATAATTTTGAAAACCAAACCAAAGCAGAAACTGCTTCTATCAGCATCCGCTTTGGTACTAAGAACTGTTCAGTGATCCTGAAGTAAATATATACAAAATAAAGCTGAATTTATATATATATCTATGTACAGATATGCACACATATATGATTTATCTGCTTCATCACTGAAAAGGAAAAAAAACAACTTTTCCCCACACCAAGAAATGCTTTCATATAACAACCAGCTCAATTTTTAAACTATGTATTTCTCTGTCCATCTCTGTATGTAAAATCACAGTAGAAAAAATATTTAACCAATTCACAACAAACATGCAACTTGTCAGAAAAGCAGTTCCAGGAAGCACATTTTCATTTCTATAAAACTGATTCAATTTTAGGCACAATTACAACCTTCTTACAAAGAACAGATTTGCCAGAGGGAGTTTTATTACCTGGGTTGCACTGCAGCTCTGTCCCGAGGGCTCCAGAGAGCACTTCCTCTATTTTCTGCACTATCTGATCACTCTGACAACTCCCAGCAGCTCCAGAGGCTTCAGAAGGCCCAGCTTGCTCAGCTGGGATCGTGTCACCATTGGGCTGGCCTTCCACCTTTGCACTAACCAAAAATAAAAATCAACTTAATGCAAGCGATTTTGAGCCTTTTTTGAACATTTTTTGACACTGGCACACATTTATTATATCCAGCCCTTCAGACCAGTATTCCAGCCTCCTGAGGAAGCTCCCCTCTGAGGGAAGCGTCGGCCTTTGGATTAATTTTCACTTATTCAGCCCAGACACTCCGTGACTGCTGAGGCTGAGGCACAAGGAAGAAAAAACCACATTCAGGAATGTGCCACATCCTCCGTGCTCGTACGACCTTGTAGGAGTTTCCTCCACAAAATAAACACCCGGAACTCGCTCTGCTCCAGCTTTTCATTGCTCTTTCCAAGGTTTCTCTTATTTCACGAGAGAGACTCGGAAAATTTAGCCGTACATCTGACAAACGATACAGGCGCCCGCCCCGACGTGAAGACAGCACCGAAACCGGGGAAGAGCGGGTGGGTGCGTCCCCCCACCATCCTTTCTCGCCCCCCGGGCCGTGTCTCCCTCAGGGCGTCCGCACGGCCGCGACCACCCAGGCCCCGCCATGTTGCCGCCGACACGACCCTCAGGCCGCGGTCCGTCTCTCTCCGCCCCGCGCCCTTCCCCGCCGCTCCCCACCGCCCCGTTACCCGCCGTGCTGCTGCTGCTGCTCCTCCTGGATCTCCCGGAATTTGCTGACCACAAAGGACCGAAGGATCTGCTCGATATTCGTCGCCATGACACCCCCCCTTCCTTCCTGCCCCGACGCGAGGCCTCCAGCATCCCACAGTGCACCGCGGCTCCGGGCGCGCGCTGACGTCCCCGCTCTAAGCCCCCTCGCGATTGGCTACGTTCACTGTAAGCCGTCTCGCCATTGGCCGAGGCGGCGTATGCCTGCGAACGGCCGCTCTAGCGCGGCGCACGGGCCATAGAGGAGCGGCGGGTTCCGGCGGGGGGGAGGAAGGTCTCGTGTCCCCTCAGCCGCCGCCGCCATGTTGTGGCGCTCCCGCCGCCCCCCCGCACTCCGCGCCCGCCACCGCTGCCGCCGGCAAAGCCGCCCCGAGCGTGTCCTCGTCCCCCGGTGAAAGCATTAAACCAGTCCCCGGCGCTCCGCGCCCACACCGCCGCCTCGCGCAGACCCCTTCCCCAGACAGACACACCGCCCCGCCGCCGCCGCTCGCGGCCCCTCTCGCGCCCCGTACGGAGGTCCGAGCCCCCGCGGCCCCGCGGACGGCAGGAAAGGCTCCGCGGCGGCCGTGAGCGCCGGCCCCGTGCCCCCACATTCCCGCCCACCCTTCCCGGCGCCGCTGGAGTC